>CAUYON010098455.1:0-20374 GCA_963573935.1 Arctocebus calabarensis | reverse complement strand
GGGAAGTCCAGCAGGCCTCAGTGGTTGGATTCTTTGGTTCCTAGGGACTTTTTGTTAATTGTTTCTTTTTTTTTGTAGAGACAGAGTCTCACTTTATCTCCCTCAGTAGAGTGCCGTGGCGTCACACAGCTCACAGCAACCTCCAACTCCTGGGCTTAGGTGATTCTCTTGCCTCAGCCTCCGGAGTAGCTGGGACTACAGACGCCTGCCACAATGCCCAGCTATTTTTGTTTTTTTGCAGTTCGGCCGAGGCCAGGTTTGAACCCGCCACCTTCAGTATATGGGGCCAGCACCCTACTCGATGAGCCACAGGCGCCGCCCTTTTTGTTAATTCTTATCTCCAAATCTGAGCTTACAATTTGGAGACCTAAGCAAAAGGAAAAGATGAATATTCATGGGAGGCTGGTGGGTCATATTAAAATTCTAGATTCATTTAGAAAATGATATTACTTGTATGGTTAGGGACATACTTATGGGTAGTGCTATCATGGAAGAAAGGGCTGTTGTCGCTTCACAGGTGGGATCTGCCCCTGAGGTTTGCGTTGGGGGGGGTGAGGAGGCGGGGCCGCTCCCTAGGTTAGGGATAATGAGTGCTGACTGCCTTTCGTCATATTCAATATTATTGATTTAACCATAGGGCAGAGAAGAGTGAACACTAGGAGTGTGCACCGAAGAGCCCCTTTTCCTGAAAATATCTTCGTACTGCCTGACATACCCCTGATGTCTTCATCATCAAGTCCGCTTCTCGTAGACATTCTGCACCTGCACAATAATATGACTCTTGTGCACCAATCACATAGGAGAAAGAACGATATGACTTCATTTGCTATAGATCCGCTTAAATCCAGCTCTCAGCCCCTTAATTCAGGCTCCTGAGAAAGTCGGTCCCTGTCACTGTTGGGACCTCCTCTGGGCCCCAGGGTTGTACAGAGATAGCTTCCTTTACACAGACAACCCCCAAAACATCTGGGAGAATCCTGTGAAGGTGGGTGAGGGGTCCCCCCTGCTCATATGGGGCAGGCCAATGTCTTAGATTACCTGATCCTGTCTTGTAAACTAGCTAGGCTGGCATGGGGCTGACCCTGAGCCCAGAGTACCTTGAGGAGGCTGGGAGGCTCTCATATAAGGATCGGGACTCCTATCCTCCCGGGGTGTTATCACCACCCAAGGATGCTAAAAGGCTTGGGCATGCGGGGCTTAATGCTCATGGATAAGACAACCACCTCCTGGTGTCTCAATCCTTCCATGAGGGACCCTGTCATCCAGGGATAAGATAACAATAGCCGAACTGTCTTAGGTTAGTTTCTTCCACAAAAAATACCCTGAGTCAAGCATTTATCCCTGAGTCCAAGGGATATATCAAAGGAGATGAAATTATGATAGACTATGTCGTATTTTTTGCTTTTTGTTTTTTTTTTTTACTTTTTTTTGAGACAGAGTCTCACTCTGTGCCCTGGGTAGACTCCAGTGGCATCACAGTTCACAGCAACCTCAAACTCTAGGGCTCTAGTACTTCTCTTGCCTTGGCCTTCTGAATAGCTGGGCCCACAGACATGCACCACTACACCTAGCTAGTTTTGCTATTTTTTAGTAGAAACAGGGTCTCACTCTTGCTCAGACTGGGCTCAAACTCCAGAGCTCAAATAATCCTCCAGCCTCGGCCTCCCAGAGTGCTAGGATTATAGGTGTGAGCCTCTGCACCCAGCCAAGCCAGACTGTCTTGAACTGAACTCCCAGGCTCAGCTTGATCCCTTGGGGTTTCTGGGTGAATATAAATTATATTGCAAGGAAGAAGAGTTGGGTTTTTGCATTTCCACACACTCATCAGTCGTTGGCTGCAGGCCACTTTGGAGTGGGCAAGGGAGGCAAAAACCTCCTAGATATTTTTCAGCTCTGCATACCAACAAGAGAGTGCCCATGCCCAAGGTTGCAAGTGTCAGGTCCCAAATGCTATGCTCACATATGGAAATCAAGGTTATGGGTACCCTGACCAAGGGGACCTGAGGAGGGCAATAGTGGTGTTGATTACAAGAACCACCCCAAAGCCATCACATCTGCTCCTGTAAAGTGGCATCTCAGTGAACCATCTCATACAGTTGCCCTGAGGAAAAAGGAAAGCAAGACTAGAGAAGAAGGTTTTTGTTTAAATGTTTACCTGAAACAATATTCCAGAGAAATGCACCTCCGGTTACTGTCTTTTGTTCACACCATAGCATATAAGGGAATGCTGAATTTAGTGTGTCTGTGTCCCCAGCATGAGTCCCCAAAGTATCAGGGCAATGTGCTATTTATTATCAATCGTGGAATATTTCTACTTAGCAAAGTAGGAGTTTAATGCTCCTTTGGGCCAGAAATGCAGATGTTTGAAATTCTCATTTGCATGAAAACACCCGGGCCACTAAGCAAATAGGAAACACAAAGCCTTTAAAAAATAAAAGAGGAAAGAATCATGAATCTGTTCAATGGGGAGATATAAAGATTTCTAAAAAGAGAAAGAATAGGAGGGGGGAAAAAAGATCATTTTGAAATCTAGCCCTGGGAAGAGCTCTGATGAGATATAGATGGTCTACCTGCCAGGAAGCTAACAGAGAGAGAAGAATGGATGGAGGAAGTCTTAGAATACTCTTCAAAAGCGTCCTAGACAGTGTGCAGCTTTGCAAAGTACAGGAAATAAATGAGAGGAAGACAGAACAATGCCCACTGGCCCTTTGATATAGAATACAGCTTTCAGGCTTTATTGTGCAGAATTAAAAGAGATGAATGTGCAGACATCATGGTTGGTATCCAGAAGCCCAATCAGCACACTAGATCCAGATGTATATTCCAGGAACACAGATCTGGGAAGCCCATCATGAGGTGATCTCACCAGGAGCCCAGAAAATGGGGTGGAATGTTGCTTTATGCTAAAATAGGCCAAATAATGGGCCTTTAGATTTCTTTGTGGTGTTTTCTTTAAGGTATATTAAACTTGGGCAATTGGCTTATGAAGGTAGTTAGGTGCCTTGTAAACAAAGACAAACAAAGGAAAAGAAAATTGTGTTATTCAAATTTCTCCGGAGAACCAGCCCAGTCAGGTAGTGTTATTATCCTGTTTTGCGGATGAGGAAGGCAAGGCTTGGAGGAATTATGTAATTTTCCCAGGCCCTAGTTCATTATGTGGAAGAATGAAGAGATTTCACTCTTAATCCCATCTGCCTACCACCAACAAATATTGTGTTTCCACTGTCTGCTTGTGCCAGACACTGGGGAACCAAATGATTATCTGAACCCTTATTATCTGATCTTGGTGGTTATTCCTTTCTCACCAGAGTCTAGTGAGTAAATGTATTTAAATTATTTCATGGAAAATTGTATTTCTCTATGATTATGTGAGATATTAAAGAGATTTGCACGGAGTGAAGTGACTATAGAAACACACGAGAAAAGGCATGAAAGACTGGATGATGCTAGATTTAGATGCTTATACGGAGGACCCAAGCTATTTTGCTTGATATATACTTTAAAAATAACATCCGAAAACAACAAAAATAATAAATAACAAAATTTAATGGTAATGTTTTCTGATTATAGAACTTTAAAAAGAGTATTAATATGTAAAAGTTATTCTTAATACTCTAAGCCAGAGATAATGACTATTGTTATTTTAAAGTATGTTCTTCTCGTTTCTCCCTCCCCCTCTCCCTGTGGCTGCTTCATATTTATGTGACATGGAACTTTGCGAATCTGTAGGTTGATGTCTTTCATCACAGGAAAGTTTTTAGCTATTATTTCTTTGCATGTTGTTTCTGATCCATTCTCTCCCTTCTCCTTCTCCAATGCCAATTATATGTACTTTTTAACCTTCTCCTGTATCTCCTTTCCCTTACATTTCCCTATGCATTTTTCATCTTTTATTCTCTTTGGGCTTCATCTGTGTATTTTTAAGTCATCCGTCAGTTCATTAATACTCTTCAACTCTATCTGATTTGCTATTAGCTTGTCCACTGAACTTTAAATTTCTATCATTATACTTTTAAGTTCTAGATTTTTTCCTTTGGTTATTCTTCAAAGTGTGCTGTTTTCTGCTTAATCTTGTTGTTTACTTCTGTGGAAGTGTTCAGCAAAGCTATTTGTAAGTAGTGTCAGGTAACTACGTTATCTGTATCCTTTATAAATCTCTATGTTGTTTGTATTTCTCTTGATTTTTAGTCTTGTCTTTTGTCTTGATCAGTTGGGGCTGCTACAACAGAGTGCCATAGACTGGGTGACTTAAACAACAAACATTTTTCCTCACAGTTCTGGAGGCTGGAAAGTCCAAGATCAAGGCGCCAGAAGATTCATTGTCTGGTGAGGGCCTGCTTCCTGGTTCATAGATTGCTATCTTCTTATTATGACCTCACTATGGTGGAGGAAGGGCCGGAGAACTGTCTGGGTCCTTTTTTATAATGAAGCTAATCCCATTCATAAGGACTCTACACTCATGACCTAATCAACGCCCAAGGGTCCCACCTGCTCATACCATGAAACTGGGAGTTAGGATCTTAACATATGAATCTGGGGATAGAGAGAACACAAATATTCAACTCATTACACCTTCTATTGGAGCCTTAACTCAGAAGCATTGTGTGGCTCCATCTAGATGACATTCCTAAACAAGAACTTAAAACCAAACAATAGTTCTTACAATTCTCCATTCTAAGATCTCATCAAATTTAAGTTGTACTGTTGATTTAATTTTAGCTTTTCTGGGATCATGAATAAGGAAATAGTGCTTGGAACGTATACATCACAAGTGACCTGATTTCATAAATGTCATATTTATACAAAAAAGTATGCATCTAATAATTATAGGCGTATGGCTGTATTCCTCAGCATTGGACCAAGGTGTTTTGGTATCTTGATTTGGTTTATCTTTAAGTCTTTTTTAAAAGCCTCTTCAGTAGGAGAAACAAAGTATCTGAATTGTCTTAAGTCTTTGTTACTTCCAAGAGCTCAAGAATGTTCCAACATTCCCACTAGTTAAGCTCACATTACATATTGTAGAACTGTGATCCACAAGACCCCTGCATATAGCAAATTATGGGGTGGGCAAATCCTTACAGACCATGGAAGCACTTCCTTCCAAAGGCAGAAAACTCAAAACTCAACCTACCTGTCAAAGCCAACAGTAGAAAGGATTTTTTATTTGCTGCTATGGCTGATGTGGCTGGACCATAGTTCTTTTTCTCTCAGTATTCAAGGACTGGTCTTTAATATCACCCAGTCTTTCTTGGCTATGAGCTGTAGCAAAGATAGGGAACTATACTTAAATTATACAAATTATAGCCCTTTAATAGGCTAACTGGTGACAGATTCAAATCCCTGCCAGAGCCAGGCAGCCTACTGGGGGCTGTGAAGAACAGGCCCCCATTCTCAACTCCAGTTGATCATTGCCATGTGTGAACACCCGCCCAGCAATGGAGGGCAGGGGCAGATATGAGTTGTGTTAGAAACCAGTAATTCAGAAGTTTAGGTGAAATCCCTAATTTTTGTGATGGCAACTCATTCTATTTTTAAAACTTGCAGGTATAACATGTCACATCTTTTGAGGTGATGGCAGTCTTGGGTTCCCTCTGGGCTTCATGTTCAGAGTTAAACGAGTCTGTGCTATAAGAAGGCAGTCCCCTCCCTGAAGCCATGTGGATTGCTTGCTTTCTCTTCCTCCTCCTCCCACATCATAGAAGTACTTCCAAAAAGATAAGCTAGAGTTTTCTGAGTCCACTTGAAGCGTGTAAAAAAAGCATTTTCTTCCCTGAACCATCTCAAAATTTTTAAAACATTCACTCAGTGAGGTCCCTTTTCTTACACTTAAAAGAGGGTGTTTAGATTCACCCACTAGGAAAATTTCTGATATAACCCAGCTCAAAAGCACACGGAGTATCATTAAGATTGTCAGCAACACAGTCTATGGGCTGTCTTAGAGCAGACAGACCAGTAATTCGGCTAATTGTAGCTATCTGGCCAACTTGCACAGGAGAAAGTTGTTAATTAATTTTTCATTTGCAAATATTTTAGAGGTGTTATCTGAATGCAGATGCTTTTCTTGCCTGATGGCAAGCAAGTAAGTTGCTTGGAAGGTAATTGGGACAGTTGGGGGGTGGGGGGAGCATGTCAAATGCATAATTGCATTGCATGGGGACTGTTTTAAAGGGATTAGCCTATGTCTTAGAAGAAGTGATTAAAAAGCAAACCAGGGAGGCTGATAGAGTGATTGGCACTTAATTCAATAATTAAAGGTTGGATACTTTAGAGGTCTCTGTTTCCTTAGGCAAGTCATGTTTAGTCCCTTGCCATAATCTACTTGAAAAAAAGTATATTACCCATCAGATAGACTATTTCTAGAAAATATCTAAAAATCCTGTCTAGTGCTCAGAATAGCTGCTGATTACTTTAAATAGCTGTCCAATAGGAGTTAAAAAATAGAAAATAGCTCTGTAATGAATAGTACATGTTTAGATGGAGAGTTATATTTAGAGACCAAGGGATATTTGTTGCATCTCTGCAATTATATTGTTCACTAGTGTTTTTAAACTATAACTTTCAACACATTTATGTTCCTGAAGATTCAATATAAAATCTAAATTCATTTTATATATCCACTCTTGTTTCCCATGTAGGAAACTGAACAGTCTGGTTTCATTGCCCAAGCTTTAGGGAATGAAGGAGATAATGCAACAACACTGAAAAACAATAGCTCTTGTACTGATTATAAAACCTAGGCGAAATATTTATTTTGTCTAGGCCTGCCCAGCTCTCACAGTTTGAGAAAGAAATGAACAAGGCCCTATAAAAGCCAGATTTGGTGTCAAGTTTATTTATATGTAGAATGAAATATCTTTCAATTTCAGAAGAGGTTATTAAAACAAGGGGAAGACGTATCTGCTACATGCATTTTCTATTATCAGATGTCTCTTTGAGCACCACTGTTAGCAGGTTCTGTATCAATGTATTTTTAATTCAATGAAACATGAAAAGATGCTATTCTAAAATTGAATGACTCAGACATTAACAGTTTTCCTTTCCTTTTATTTTCACTTTCAGTCCTTGAAGAAAGAAACTGCTCAGATCCTGGGGGTCCAGTAAATGGGTACAAGAAAATAACAGGAGGCCCAGGACTTACCAGTGGGAGCTATGTAAAAATTGGCACCATCATGTCTTTCTTTTGTAACAATTCTTATGTTCTCAGTGGTAATGAGAAAAGAACTTGCCAGCAGGATGGAGCTTGGTCAGGGAAACAGCCCATCTGCATTAAAGGTAAGTTGCAGGTGTTCCTGAAGTCTAAGACATTCATGGAGTTAGGGGACTTTGTGGTAGCTCCCGTGCATGTTTTTAAGCCCTTGAAAAAAATACCTTTTAGCCTTAAGTTCCCCCTGGAGCCATATTTGACTTTTAGGTTGGAAACAATCCTAAAAACATGTGCTTCTTTTTTTGGGGGGAGGGCCTTAAGAGGACCTGCTAATCTTATTCATGACATCTTGAGGTGATCATGATGAGTGGCACAGTTATCAGAGCAGTTTTGGAAAGATGACAAATCTGAGTTTATATATGCAAATCCACAGAGTTGAGGCAATTTATAAGTATTTACATAGTTACACTTAGTCTACTTTCTATGCAATATTAAGTTAGTGTGAGAAATAAAAGAACAAAATAGACACATCATCCCTACCAGCCTATGGAGGGGGAGGATTTAGATGTCAAGATGTTTAAAAACAAAGGCAGGCTCGGCGCCTGTGGCTCAACAGGCTAAGGCACCAGCCACGTACACCTGAGTTGGTGGGTTCGAATCCAGCCCAGGCCCACCAAACAACAATGGTGGCTGCAACCAAAAAATGGCTTGGCGTTGTGGTGGGTGCCTTTAGTCCCAGCTACTTGGGAGGCGGAGGCAGGAGACTCGCTTGAGCCCAGGAATTGGAGGTTACTGTGAGCTGTGATGCCACAGCACCCTATCCAGGGTGACAGCTTGAGGCTCTGTCTCAAAAAAAAAAAAAAAAAAAAAAGGCAGACAGTAAGCACTTGTACATTCAAGGGACAGTTATGGGAACAGGAGTGGCATCAGTTCAGAAAAAGAAGGGCATACATTCCTGAAATAGGGACAATTTCATGTATCAAGTAGAATTAAGGTCAGTCTGGAAAACTGGGAAGGATTTGTAGACGTGATAAGGATTTGGGCTGATATTCCAGATGGAAAACAGAGGGGGGGGAAAGGTGTAGGCAGAAGTGACATCATTATGGCAAACTCAAAGTAACCCAACCTGGGAATCTGGGAGGTAAATTTTACAACGTAGTTTGGGACTAGAAGCATGGAAAGTTGTGTAGAGAAGTGTGAGCCTTCCCTGCTGGCAGTGGGGGTGCCAGCAGGATTGAAGAGATTCACGATGCTTCAGGTTGACAGCCCCTCCATTTGCAGGGCAGGCACAATGATCCGGCTGTTTACTGGGAAGAAAAGCATGTCCTTGTCCTAGATTATCCAGATAATTGCCTTAATCCTCCACTTTGCCTTCTGGGTGTTTGTCAACAACCTGAATCATGGGAAAAAGAATGAAAGGGAATGGCTTGTGAAAGGAACAAATCACTTTAGACTTTAGCCAGAAGCGACCTTCATCCCCATCAGCGCAGATTCTGATTTTTTATTTCATTAAGTATGGGAACAGTGTCACATATGTCCTTGGAGGGTTTTGTCAACTCTTCTCTTACAAATTAATACAACCAAAGTTCTCTAAGTTCCTAATTAGATGAATGTTGGCTGCCTGATTGGAGAAGTGAGATGGGAAGGATTCCTTTTCACTTGTGAAGAAAGAGAGACTTCAACAAATTAAACTGGGCTTTGACTTGCCCGCAAGTGATTTTTAGGGGCCTTCTTTTCAGAGAAAGGACACAGAGGAATCAGTTACCCAAGACTTACCTATGGCTGACGCTGCTGTCAGATTTCAAATGAGAACCTTTTAATCAGGTTAAATTTGCTAACATGCTTCATATTAACAGTCGATCCTAGTCTAGTGACTGCTGTTGTTCCAATCACCGAGACAGAGCAGCTTTTCAGAGGTCGTAGCTGCTCTGCTTGGGTTTTTTACGGGAGAAGGGCTAAGTGAGCTGGAGAGGCTTGGGTGGTAGGTATGCCTGGCCTCTGAGAGTTTGGGGAATGGACACCTGATGTCCAGAAAGAGTGGACAGGTATGAATCCGAACTGAATGACATGAGCAGTGACTATGGGAAAGGATCACGCAGCACTGTCTTTTTTTGTTTTCTCTTTTCTCTCTAGCATGCCGAGAGCCCAAGATCTCAGATCTGGTGAGAAGGAAAGTTCTTCCAATGCAGATTCAGTCAAGGTGAGGTCAAAATACCCGCCCGAAAGACCAATAATGACTATTTCCCTCCCCTTCCTTTTCCTCTCTTGTGTTTGGCCAAAGGCAACCCGGGGTTTCTTAGGGACATTTAGTGCTAACTGGTCGTGAAAGAATAGGGCTTGTTAGATGAAAGCTTGTTAGCCAGCTGCCTGTAGCCAAGAGGTAGCAACTATTGGAGAATGTACAAATTTCACTGGACCGTGGGAAAGCGGATGGTTAGTGAGAAGCAAGACTTTGAGATGATCTTTGAGGAAGTGGATTCCAATACTTGAGTCGTCCTGAAATTACTATGTATTTATTACGGCAGCATCTAGGGAGGTGGCATTTCTACTAAATGCAACCAGCTATGATTTAGGAAAGATGGTCTTGCTGGTAACCAGTCAGCTGAGACAAACCGGGCAGGGCCCAGGAACTAGAGATAAAGGATCAGCCACGTGTTGTGCATGGAAGGATGTGAGCACTTAGGTATGCCCAGCTTTTTCTCCTGGAAAGACAAAGGTGAGGACCACCTGGTAGGGGAGAGAATAGGCCTATTTCTATTCACTCTCCCCAATCCAGCCAGGAGAACCAGGACTCCTTGGGTTTCCTCCATCATTTCATGTATAATTCTGCTTTGCACACTTTACACCTGTGGCTCCTTCTGTCTGGAACACGCTTCCATTGGATGTCAAGACTCACTTCTTCCAGTTCTCTGCTCAGTTTTTGCCCAACAGCAACTCCACCTCCACCCAGACCGAGCGGCCTCCTTTCTCCAGAGTTCTCTGACCTTTACTGTGTTTCTGTTTTTATCTTAGCATTTTTCTCCATCTACTGTCTTACCTAACTTTTGTTTGTTTTATTTCAATCATCCTCACCCTCCCCCAAATGTGAAAGTTGAAAGTGCAAGAACATTATGTTTTACTTGTGCTGAAGTTCTAGTGTATACAGTGGTGCCGCTGTACGGCATGCACTCCGTAAGTGTTGAGTGAATGGGTTGATTGACAAATAAGGTCCACGACCTGGGTCTGCCTCTTTTTTAGTGATCAGGTGTTCCTGAGTAAATTCCTAAACTTTCTGACCCTGAGTTTCCTCTTGATACCAAGTTGGACAATTATGTTCAAGAACTCACCCTAGAAAAAGTGCTACATACCTCATTGATGAATTTCACAACAGTCACCTTCGAGGTACCCCCCTTGGGAAGCTATGCACTAACGCCAATGCCTAGTCCATCCTTCAAAGCACTTTTTCTAGGATGCACTTCAAGTTTGGGAACTTGCCAGATTTTGCAGAACAGCTTTGATGGCCATTCCAGACAAAGAATTCCAGCCAGGTGCTGTGGCTCATACCTATAATCCTAGCACTTTGGGAAGCCAAGGCGTGTCAATTGCCTGAGCTCAAGAGTTGGAGATCAGCCTGAGCAAGCGTGAGACTTAATCTCTACTAAAAATAGTAAAGTGGCCACGCATTGTGGTGGGCACAATGTAGTCCCAGCTACTCAGGAAGCTGAGGCAAAAGGATCACCTGAACCCAAGAGTTTGGGGTTGCTGTGAGCTAGGATGCCACAGCACACTACCCAGGATGACAGAGTGAGACTCTGTCTCAAAAAACAAAAAGAATTGGGAAAAGAAATCCAAAATTGCTTTTAAGTTGGACTGGCAATTGAGGTCGGCACATAGTTTCCCAAGGGGAATGTTTTGAAGGGGACCGTAGTGATACTCAGCAATGAGGAACGCAGCACTTTTTCTGCGATGAGTTTGTGAATCTAATTGTCTGACCTCGTAACTAGAGATAATCATAGCATCTCTCTAGGGATTGTTGTAAGGAATCAATGCTCCGCTGAAGGCTAATGGTTATTACATGTTAACTGTGTGTCAGTGTCCTTCTGAATATTTTACATGTATTAGCTCATTTAATTTTCACTACCAGCTTTTGAGGTCGATATTATTATTACCATTTTGTTACAGATTTTATTACCATTTTTAATTGCCTTTTTTTTGAGACAGAGTCTCGAGCTATCACCTAAGGTAGAGTGCCATGGCGTCACAGCACACAGCAACCTAAAACTCTTGTGCTCAAGTGATTCTCTTGACTCAGCCTCCCAAGTTGCTGGGATTACAGCTGCCCACCATAACGTCCAGCTATTTTTCTGTTGCAGTTGTCATTGTTGCTTTAGCTGACCGGGCCCGGTTTGAACCTGTCAGCCTTGGTGTATGTGGTCAGCGCCCTACCCACTGAGCTATAGGCACTGCCTTTATTACCATTTTTATTACATGTGGTAAACTCAGAGGCTCAGAGGAGTTAAGTAATATATCCAAGGTCACATTGGTAGAGAAAGTGGCAAAGCCAGGATGTAGATCTCATATCTGGCTTCAGGGTCTCCTCCCTTATATGCTGGACTTTAAGGCTATGTAAAGGCCTTAGCGAAGCACGTTGCACATATCATCACTTGTCAATGGTAGCTATTGTTAAAAATAGTAGCAACGAATCCCAGTGACCAACCAAGGGACATGGAATATTTGTAAGACAGGATATCCATCAATCTCAGACTCTTCCTCAGAGTATTTAATCCCATTTTTCTTTCCCTCTTCAGAGAGGTATTCCCTAGGGCACAGTGGCAGTAGAATGCAAATTCTATCCCCCTTTCTGATCTTTGTGATTGCCCTGGGCTGGGCTCTCCACTAAGTAACATCAGCCTGTTCTTCTCCTAAGGAGACATCTTAGAGCAGGGGCCCCTGAGCTATTCAAAAAGATCTCTGCGCTTCCTAGTACTGAAGCAATCTTTTTTTTTTTTTCTAAGACTGTCTCCGGCGGCGCCTGTGGCTCATCAAGTAGGGTACCGGCCCCATATACCAAAGGTGGTGGGTTCAAGCCCAGCCTACGCCAAAGTGCAAAACAGAAAAATAGCTGGACATTGTGGTGGGCGTCTGTAGTCCCAGCTACTCGGGAGGCTGAGGCAAGAGAATCGCCTAAGCCCAGGAGTTGGAGGTTGCTGTGAGCTTTGTGATGCCATGGCCCTCTACCCAGGGCAATAGAGTAAGACTCTATCTCTACAAGAAAAAAAAAAGACTGTCTAACTCTGTAGCTAGAATGCCATGGCTTCAGCCTTATTCACGGCAACCTCAAACTCCTGGATTCAAGCGATCCTCCAGCCTCAGCCTTCCAAGTAGCTGGGATTACAGGCTCCCACCATGACACCAGCTAACTTTTCTATTTTTAGTAGAGATACAGGTCTCGACCTTGCTCAAGCTGGTCTTGAACTCCTGAGCCCAAGGAATCCTGCCCTCAGCCTCCCAGACATGAGCCACAGCATTCAGCATATCGAAGCAATTTTTAATGAGAGGTCAGATGCCAAGGTGCTAGATGCCTACAATATGGTTTCAAGTATCTGCCTGAAAGGTGGGCTGCTGTAGCAGAGGGTATGCCTATTCCCAGATGCCAGGGTCACCAGATGTCCCCAAAGGCAGTGTAGATGTCCTAAGGCTAAGTTAGGAGCTTGTTTACAAGTTCAGACGCTTCCTCAACTACAGACTTGGTTACAAACATAAGCTAAGGATTTGTTAAATGAAATCAACATGGATGGAATATTGCTTCGAGCCAAGCACTATACAGATATATGAAATACATTTCTTATGATGATATCAAATTGGGGTAGTAGAGACACCAGGGTGGAAACTGTGACTGCTCAGCACTGTCTTGGGTACCATCTTACTTTACTGGGTGTCCCTGAGTGCCCCCACTTACCTCTAAGAGCTTCCTTTTTCCATTTATTAAATAGGGATGAAAACACACATTCATTCCTAAAGGAATTCTACCTTTTCAGTGGACGATCATTATGTGCCAATATAAATGAACATAAGCTGTACAAGAATTCCCTGAGAATCCCCGAGTAGTCTGTGGGGGGTTTCAACTTCAGGGCTCATTTAATATCCATTTTCACATTTACACACAGTGCTTCATATTTCTCCTTGTCAGTGTGCCTTGAGAGAAAGTTCTATTCTCTGAGGTGTGCTAATCACATCTGCTAATTGCTAAGTCAAGCTACTGTATCAACACAGTTTAGTTCGAGTCAATTCCTAATATGGCCCCATTATAATAATGTTTGGCAAAAAATCTATGCTTGAATTTCTCTCATTTGAATGAATTCCCTTTTCTGTTTAATGTTGCAATTAGTTGTTTTGTGCACGCTTGTATAACGTACCTTCAGAGAGCAGCTATTATACCAGATATTATCCTCTTTGGTTAGAGTCTTCAGCAGTTGGAAGCATGCCAGAAATGGAAATGGAGGAGTAAAATGGAAATTGAGGTGAATGCAAGAGAATTTGTTCAGTGGTAGAGGTGAGATGTCTCTGTGTGTGTGTGTGTGTAGAGGGAGAGAGACAGAGAGAATAAGATGGGCATGTTATTCTTCCTCTGTAACCATGTATCTGCATGTGGCTTGGCACAGAGGCTAAAACAGCCATAGTAACCGTTTCTTGCCTTTTGCCTTGCTCTTTCTTTGGACCCATGTTTCCTGATCCAGGGAGACACCATTACACCAGCTATACTCCGCGACCTTCAGCAAACAGAAATTGCAAAGTGCCCCTACCAAGAAGCCAGCCCTTCCCTTTGGAGACCTGCCCAGCGGGTACCAACACCTGCACACCCAGCTCCAGTACGAGTGCATCTCACCCTTCTACCGCCGCCTGGGCAGCAGCCGGAGGACGTGTCTGAGGACTGGGAAGTGGAGCGGGCGAGCCCCATCCTGCATCCCTAGTGAGTCAAGTCTCAACCTTGGGCTGCAAAATCTTCCATATTTCTTGGCTGCCTGTATAAAACCATTAACCCTGTGGAAGACTTTTTTAGGAAAGGCTCTTTGTGCAAAGGAATGGGTTGCCAATGCTTTCCCTAATTTGATGATGTGCGAAATTCCACAGTTAGAGCTTTTTTCCTTTTGTTTAAACTTACCACTGAGAAGCTAGCAACTCTTTACATTTTAGAGGCATACTTTGGTGTGGATGATTCTATCATATTATTTATTTATTTACTTTTTTAAAGTTTCTTTTTTTGCAGTTTTTGGCCGGGGCTGGGTTTGAACCCACCACCTCTGGCATATGGAGCCAGCACCTTACTCCTTTGAGCCACAGGTGCTGCCCTGATTCTATCATATTTAATTGAAGAAAAGAGAGAAAGCAGCCATACACACTAAAAGGGGAAGAAGTTAAGGGCATCAGAGGACCTCAAGTTACTCAAGTTACATCACCTTGGTTTTTTTGGGGGGTGGGGAGACAGAGTCTCACTCAGTTGTCCTAGGTTTGAGTGCCATAATGTCATAGCTCACAGCAGCCTCAAATTCTTGGGCTCAAGCATTTCTCTTGCTTCAGCCTCCTGAGTAGCTCAGCAACCTCAAATTCTTGGGCTCAAGTAGTTTCTCTTGCTTCAGTCCCTCCTGGGAGTACAGGCACCTGCCACAATGCCCGGCTGTCTTTTAGAGAAAGGGTCTTGCTCTTGCTCAGGCTGGTCTCTAACTCCTGACTTCAAGCAATCCACTGGCCTTGGCCTCCCAGAGTGATAGGATTACAGGCCTTAGCCACCGTGCCCGGCCCTATATCATCTTGTCGACCTTGTCCTAAGCCCCAGTTTTCACATTCATTATCCAGTGATATTAATTGAATAATTGTTATTAATTAAGTAATGAGGTATCAGTTACCTCATAAGGTTATGATGATGACTGGTGAGATAATATGTGGAAATGTCTGGAATAGCGGCTTACACATTCTAAGGTGCCATCCCATCTTCTTTTTGAGAGGAGAATAGTACGGTTTAGTTCATTGTGGTTATGTTTATGCTAGCAGTCATGGAATTTTGAGTCTATTTCTATCCATCATCTTATTCAGTCTCCTCAAGAATCCCATGAAACAATTGTCATCACTCCGTAAGTTTTAATCGGTGAGAAAACTGAGGCTCTAGGAGATTAGGCATCTTGCACAAAGTCCTATTGATAATAAGTACCTGGGATCAGATTTTGTTTGACTATAAAGCTTCCAATTTTAAGACCAGACCTTATAGCCAACCATGTCAGGAGTGGTTGATCAACACTTAAAATGAGAGAAAAACCCAGGTTAGATGGCGTGGTGGTCCTCACACCTGTGAGATCCACCTTTCCAGACTTGGACTGTCCTTGTTGAGTGCCATATTCCCCTTTGGATGGAAAAGTCTGAGTTTATCTTACTAAACTGATACTTTCTCCATAGTTTGTGGGAAAATTGAGAATGTCACTTCTCCGAAGACCCAAGGCACACGCTGGCCGTGGCAGGCGGCCATCTACAGAAGGACCAGTGGGGTGCATGATGGCAGCCTGCACAAGGGAGAGTGGGTCCTGGTCTGCAGTGGCGCCCTGGTGAATGAGCGCACTGTGGTGGTGGCCGCTCACTGTGTTACCGACCTAGGGAAGGTCACCGTCATCAAGACAGTGGACCTCAAAGTTGTCTTGGGGAAATTCTACCGGGATGATGACCGGGATGAGAAGACCATTCAGAGCTTGCGGGTAAGAGGGCTACGACTTGGAAACTCAGGCTCTGGTTCAACAAACTCCAAGCACAGGACAGCAGTGACTCTGCCAGCCTCATCCTCTTGGCCTGTCAGCAGCCAGCCAGCCCAGAGTCTGGCATGTAGCAGTGCCCAAAATTTCATATTGAGAGGTACTGGGACAGGGACTCTAGAAAGCCCATGGAGTCTTCCCCCCCACTTTAATTATTTAAAAAATAAGAGACAAATATTTATCATTGTGGTCACTGAAAGTTAATTACTTAAAAGTAAAACATACATGAATTTCTCAGAGCAGTATATACCATAAATGTAAGAAATTAAAAATTAGAACAAATATTTGTTTAATGGCTGACTCTGCCTGAAACCCCTAGATTCATAGATGATGTGGTTTGTCACTGTACCCTCATAGTCTAGCACAGTGCCTGGCTCAAAGTAGATGATCAACAAATATTTCTTGGATGAACAAAAAAAGTTCATTACTTGCTATGTTTGGGTACTGTCCCAGGTAGGTTTTGAGGACATAGAGATATTTTATCCCACATCCTCCTATCGAATTTACAATATACTTTATCTTTTCCTGTCTCCCTCTATTCCATTTACTCACTCATTTGCCTATCCATCCATCCATCCATCCATCCATCCATCCTTCCATCCATCCATCCATCTATCCATCCATCATCCATCCATCCATCCATCCATCCATCCATCCATCCATCCATCCTTCCATCCATACATCCATCATCCATCCATCCATCCATCCATCCATCCATCCATCCATCCATCCATCCTTGAGCTCCCACAATGTGCTATTCACTGCAAATAGATACAGAAAAGAATAAGGCATTTTTTTTTCTCTGAAGAGTCCACAGTCTGATGGGAGAGACAGACCAATATACAGTGGAACCACCACAGTTGACCAACTCCCTACATTGAACACCTCCTTAAGGTGACCTAATTTTCATAGACCAGACATGCACCACATCTATGTATCAGTGCAGTAATCCTAGTTCCTTATGTTGACCACCTCTGTATGTTGACTACTTGTTGCAGTGCTGTAGGTGGTCACTTACAGATGTTCTACCATATCATGATCAGTGAGATACAAGAAAAGCCTCAAGGCCATGCATCCAGATGCAGTTGAAGTAATAGAACATACACACACAAAAAAATCACAAGGTATCATAGCCATTGGCTCTATAGGCCCTTACCAAAGAGAATGACCAGCAAAGATTAGGAAAATCAGGGAAGATTCTGTGGAAAAGTCTTGTAGGACAATCTGGGTATAGCTCCATCTTATTGGCTATCCCAACATTATATAGCATATTACTATTATTATAGTCTTATAATAACAAGATATTGTTTCATTATATCTTGAAGGTAAATGAAATGTTTATGGTGAACCAGAGGTTGCAAACTGGTAGCCTGTAGGGGTTTATGCTTTGATGGTGCTGACATATTTTTTAAATCACATATTTGCTGACATGTAAAAGTCAGAATGTTGTCCTTCTCTTGTATTTGTAGATTTCTGCTGTCATTCTGTATCCCAACTATGACCCCATCCTGCTCGATGCTGACATTGCCATCCTGAAGCTCCTGGACAAGGCCCGCATCAGCACCCGCGTCCAGCCCATCTGCCTCGCTGCCCCTCGGGACCTCAGCACTGCCTTCCAGGAGTCTCGCATCACTGTGACTGGCTGGAATGTGCTGGCAGATGTAAGGAGTTTTGGCTTCAAGAACGACACGCTGCACTCGGGGGTGGTCAGCGTGGTGGACTCACTGCTGTGCGAGGAGCAGCATGAGGACCATGGCGTCCCAGTGAGTGTCACTGACAACATGTTCTGTGCCAGCCGGGACCCGACTGCCCCTTCCAACATCTGCACTGCAGATACGGGAGGCATCGCAGCTATGTCCTTTCCGGGACGAGGATCCCCGGAGCCACGCTGGCACCTGGTGGGGCTGGTCAGCTGGAGCTATGACAAAGCATGCAGCCACAGCCTCTCCACAGCCTTCACCAAGGTCCTGCCTTTTAAAGACTGGATCGAGAGGAACATGAAATAGGTCAGCCAGAGGTACATTAAGAAGCTTTTCCAGGCATCCATCTTGTATGCATGTTGTTGCACAAGGCAGTCTATGGACCTGGAGTATGATTTTGCCCATGAACTTGGCTGCGCCAGGGATTTTTATTTCAGGGATAAAACTCAGTAGCAGGTCAATAGAGCTCAGTGTTTGGTATGACACTGTCCTCCTGACTGCTTGGATAGCCATTTGGAAGATTCCAGGACTTGCAGGAACTCAGTCTCTTCAAAGAAGACTGTATGAATAGAGTAGAAAACTCCCCAGTCAACTGACCTGGTGGCCATTTCCACCTTTCTGTGACTTGAATGTTGTGGTCAGTTCTGGTAGAGAGGGGCTGGACCCAGAGAAGTCTGGGCTTCACAAGGCCTTTGTCAAGGCTCCGGCCAAACTCAGTTCCAGACCGCTTGCAGGGCAGCCCAGGGCTGGGGTGCTGTGCATGCTTTTGTGATTTGTGGCCACAGTACAATCTGGTCCCAATCTCCTGCACACATTTTAATAAAACAAGGGTTGCCTCTGACCCACAAAACAAATATTGTGCTCTCACTCCCGCATGCTGTTTATCTGAGCTACACATATTTGTATCAGGCAATGGCTTGGTTATATCCCCTTAAAATAGAACCAACAGTTGTTGATTTCCAAGTAACGGGTGTGACAAAGTTAGTGCCAGCTCTTTGGTACCAACCTTAGGAGCTTGGCAGGTCATTTGCTGGGGGACAAGGGACATTGGTACTCTAAGTTAAGGTGCAAATAGAGGGAAGCACCAGGGCTAAGATGATTTCCGGGGTGACCCCTGGTGCTTATCTTCTAGATCCAGCACAGAGCTCTGCTTTGAACTTCTATCAATCCTCATGGTGTGCTTTTCTAGCATCTGGATTAGAGTCACGTATTTACTCACATTCACATTAGACATGCAAAGCAACCACAGCTTCCCTGTTTTCAATAACTTCCACGGTTTTCCTCTCAAGCCCCACCCCCATCTCCCACTGGACAGTGGAGGAAACAAAATGAATTCGGTCCAATGTAATCCTCAAGTGATATTTCAGTGTCTCTCTGTTGGTGGCTTTCTGTTGTATCCTTTCTCTCCTTTTCTCTGCACAGTTGTCTCTTCAGGAAGATGGAACCATGGAGGCTCCCATGCCTTGGACCACCAGCACCCTGGGGAGGAGGACTCCTGAGTGCCTTCCTTCTCCTGGGCGCTCTGCTGACATTTGCTGCCAGAGGCCAGAACTACCATGCCTTGTGCTATGTTCTTTTCCTTACTTTCCTGGGGCCCAGTGTTCCCTCCCACTGAGCTGGCTCCCCAGCTCTCAGGGAGGTA
The DNA here is from genome assembly GCA_963573935.1 of Arctocebus calabarensis. NCBI lineage: Eukaryota > Metazoa > Chordata > Mammalia > Primates > Lorisidae > Arctocebus > Arctocebus calabarensis. Next base: position 1,114 of record CAUYON010098455.1, on the reverse strand, counting down.
CTGGTACTCCTGAAATCTCATGGCGACTCCTGTTTGACCCTGGTTTGGGTCTCTCAGCCTCATAGCTGCAGTGACAACTGTTTCTGGCAGCTGCCATGCCAGACTCTCGGTGATCTGCTCTCCCTTCCTCGGGGCCTTGTGGGAACTTCTAGGTCTTTCCCGCACAAGGAGCTCAGGTTTGTTGCCCCACGGCCCTGAAGATGTCTGCCTCCTACAGACCCAAACAGATCCTGCGCCGTTTCCTCAACCCATCTCAGAGAACTCAAGGATTTTGGACCCAAGACCAGAGGCGAGGACACACTTAACTCCCAGCCTCCCTGTCCATTGCTGGGTCTCCATGTAATCTCCTGAGCCAGAAGAGAATTTCTTCTGCTTTCTCTGTCTGTCAGGCTTTCTTGGGGATTTCCAGAAGTCACACTCTCTGTCATCCAATCGTTTGCCCCCATCCTCTTCATCTAAGAGCAATGGATCAGTTATCAATTGCTGAGCACTAATTCCCCGGCGCTTAGTGGCTTAAAACAGGGAAGGTTTATTCTCTCACAGGTTTAGTGGAGTTGGAGGCCAGCTTACCCTGAGCTGGCAGTCAATTGCAGACTTGCCTCAGGCTGGAAGATTTGATTCTACGGATATTTATCAAGTCACTCAAAGGTTTGTTTATTATTTATTTCTATTTTCAAGCTTAGAAAGCTTGGATCTGGGAAGGTATAATGGGAATTGGATCTAAGAGATCTGAATTCAAACTCCTGTCCTTCAACTTATTTTCTGGATGACCTTGAGCAACTAATTAGCCTCTCTACCTCAGCTTCATCATCTGTTAAATTGGCATGATAAAATCTTGAGACAGGGCTCGGCGCCTGTGGCTCAGCGGGCTAAGGCGCCAGCCATGTAAACCTGAGCTGGCGGGTTCGAATCCAGCCTGGGCCTGCCAACAAACAATGATGGCTGCAACCCAAACAAAAATAGCCAGGCGTTATGGCGGGCGCCTGTAGTCCCAGCTACTTGGGAGGCAGAGGCAGGAGACTCGCTTGAGCCCAGGAACTGGAGGTTGCTGTGAGCTGTAATGCCATGGCACTCTACCCAGGGTGACAGCTTGAGGCTCTGTCTCAAAAAAAAA
>CAUYON010098454.1:0-15623 GCA_963573935.1 Arctocebus calabarensis | reverse complement strand
AGTGATCAAGAAAATGCCATGAAGGCTATCTGTAACAGTACGATCAAAACATTTCTGAATGTATATGAATCGTGCCCTATGATTGCACCAATGTACAGAATTATGATTCAATAAAATTATAAAAAAAAAAAAAAAGAAAAAGACCAGTCTCGATCAGCATCTGCTCCTAGTTAAATAAGAATCAATGTAAGTTTTCTCATACATGTTCCCACATGTTTTTACACAATCCTCTAGCATGAAAGTTACATAAGAAGTGTTGGAGCTTATTTGCTATTCCAGTTCCTGATTCTGACGTCCAGGAGTATCCGGTGAGTTAGGAAGCGGATCTGGCAGTGGCATGGAAGTGGTCTCCATCCGTGGGACATCCATGTCTTCTCTGTGTTTGGCATGGTGTCTAAAAGTTGGGTAGAGTTGTGCCCCTCTCTTTAGCATCACATACCAGTGGGTACTCTACACCTGGTGACTGATGGGGCTGGGAGGCATGGGGGACTATCAGCGACAAAACACCACTGATTTCTAGTAGTGAGATGGACTCCAAATGGGGCCCCCCACTTCCCTTCAACGTCTTAATTTATAGCTAATCCCCGGAGTGGCTTTCTGCTGGGGCTGTCTACTTTCTCCACATCATTTTATAAAGGATGGTTGGATCTGTCATCTTTGCCTTCTTTCCCATCTAGAATATTTCTGGGACTGGTCCAGACTTTGGTCCCTGTTGATGGCCTTTCAGGTATGTCATTGGGACTCTGAGAAGGCCTTTAGATGCCTTTATATATGTTAATTAATTTCTAGGAATATTCTTCTTTGTTGTTTTATAGCAGGGCATGAGGATGAGCTGCAAGAATTTCATTGTAAAGTTGAATGATTTTGTAGTTGAGTCTGACAATTAGGAAGATTGCTCTCAGGTCTCCATAAAAGAGACATAAGTCTCAAATAAATCCAGCAAATCTAAAAAATGTGATCTTATAAATGTCAGCAAAGTATAACTCAATGTGTAGGACCATTAAAATTTTTTTTTTAAAGAAGGGATCCAGATAGTAAATTTGTACTTATTTTCTCAGTAAAATAGTAAATTATATTATTCTAGGAGCCAACCGACATTTTCAAGTTGTTTCATTTATATTGAAATGGAGGATATTAGAGTTTCAAAAGACCGTGAAGAAAATTTTATCCACAGACGGGTTGAAAAATAAATATCGCAGCTATTTGAGTTTTCCAGAGATTTTTTTTTTATATTTTTACTTCTTTTCTCAATGTATCAACACATCTAACACTTCCCTGCTAGTTGTTGGAAAGCCATTTGGCCTTTCAGCTCAAATCGCAAACCCCAATCTCTCACTTCCTCCAGGCAGCAACTTGAGCACCTGCAGACGTGGCCAACTTCAAGCCAGAGTGAAAATGTTTTTTTTTTCATGCCTTTTGACAGCATCCCAAGCAACACCACTGAAGGAGGGGAAATGTCAAATTGAGGTGAACTCGGGGCTCGGGTCTGAGCTCCAAGCCATAATCCCTGGTATGAATAGAGAAACTTGGAAAGGAAGTGAGATACCTCAGCCATTTCTAAAAAAGGGAGAATGATAACAACCTTGGGAGGGCCAGCAATAGAAAACAGCCCAGTCAGTGCATGTCAAAACGATCAGTCTGCAGGGCCTGGCTTGGAGGAAGGCCTGCTCCTTGCCCTGTGTGCTTGTGAAAGAGAAAGTGGGTGGAAACTAGAAACTGTGCTCAGCCCTGAGTGTTTGCTTAGTGAGAGAATGGCCTCCCAGGGACACAGTGAAAGGGCCAGGGTTCTGCGGAAGCAGGAGAGGATCCCATGAAGTAGTGTTGGCCCTTTAATTGGCTGAACAGCTCCTCCCTCTGTCTGGGGCTTTGGTTCACTTGCTTGACTATGGTGGTTCCTTGAGACCACCCGAGGCTCACCAGGCTTGTCCCTTCCTCCTCCTCACTGTTTCTGCTGCCTTTGTGTTTTCAGATCAGAACATTTGTGAGGGCTAGAGACAGGGATTTCCACACCCCTTTTGAGAAAGGAAGAAAATTAGGCTTGATTGAGTAAACCCTAACGCACAAAGCTTGCATTTCTGAGTCTGGATTAAAATCTAGGTCTGACTGATGCTAAATAGCATGACTTTAGCAAATCACTGACCCTTGCCAGTCCTTACTTTTCTCTCTGACAAGGGTTAGTCTTAAGGCCAATGACATTCATTCATTCATCCAATAGTGTTTATTGTACCCTAACTCTGTGTCAGAAATTCTTCCAGGTGCTGGAGATATAGCAATGACCACCCCTACCTTGATGGCACTTACACCTATCATTTGGCGAGGGAAGACAATTAACAATAAATGTCACATGCAGTATTTCAGAGGGCTGGCAGGGGCTAAATGGGAGGTGGAAGAGGAAAGTGTGCTGGGCGAGTTCTAAAATTTCTAACTAGAAATGTAAAGTGTGCTGAGGGGAGGTCTAAATTGTGTAGGGCAGTCATTCTTAACCTTCCTAATGCTGTGACCCTTTAATTCAGTTCCTCATGGCATGGTGACCCCCAACCGTAATGAAAATAATTTCGTGGTTGGGGGTTACCACAACATGAGGAACTGTATTAAAGGGTCACAGCATTAGGAAGGTTGAGAACCACTGGTGCAAGGGAAGCCACATGGATAAAGTGACAGCTGAGCAAGGAGATGGGAGAGTCACAGAGATAATTAGGGGAAAGCATATTAGGTCAGGTAAACAGGTATTGAGTCTCTGAAGAGTGAGCTAGTCTGTCACCTGCAAGAAAAAGGAAGAAGGCATCGCGGCAAACAAGAGGGTGCCCTGGTGCATTCTGGCCACTGTGACAAAATAACACATGGGGCCAGCGGATTCTGTGTCTGGTGAGAGCTCACTTTCTAATTCATGGGGGATGGCTTGCTTCTAGCTGTGTCCGCACATGGTGGGAAGGACAAGGCAGCTCTCTGTGGTCCCTTTTGTCTAAGGGCACCAATCCCATTCATGAAGTCTCTTTTCTCATGCACTAATTAGCAGACAGAGTACAAGGACATGCCATAGAGGTAATGGTAGGATAATAGGATGGGGGAGGTTGTCAGACAACAGGGATCTGTAGGTCTTTGTAAGAGACGATATAAATAAAAACACCTTTTGATGGGTAAAGGGCTGCCCAAATGTATGTGCAGTAAGCCAGCAAAACACAAGACCTTTTCTGGGATTTTGGTCCTAAAATCAATAGTCTTCACTGTGGATTTTAGTCTCATATTCTTACTTTTGAAATTCTGGCTCATGTGGAGCTGTCATTCTCAAATAGGATGCCACGATTTGCAGATGTAATCTACTCCATTGGAGGCATGCTGTTACATTCTTGATCACATGTAACACCCATTTTTGTGCTACTGAGTTTATGGCTATTTTGTCTGTGCATAGATTTTTAAGTTGAGTGCGTTGGAATGAGATGGAATGTCTTGTGATTTTAAGAACTCGGAGTTGTAGCTTAAAGCCAAACTAGTACCAGTGAAAGAACTAATTCTCCTGACGTGCATGGGGAGGTCACCTAGTGAGGAGGGTCGGAATGGTGAGCTAAGCACTCCGGCATCACAGTAATGAAGGGGGACCAAGTGCACAGTATAGTAACACAGCACAGTGGGTGCTTTTATAGATACTGCAAGACATTATTAGAATGGAGCAGTGATTGTGCTGTTGTTAGTATGGCTGACTTGCTAAAATCTGCTATTCAAAGATTTTAATTCTGCTAAGCATGCTGCTAAAATTCCAAATATTCAAAAGTGTGATGCAAACGCATACCAAAAAAAGAAGGTTGGGAACCACTATTTTAGAACCTAGAGAATGGCACAAGTTTATGTGCTGTGCTGTGGCTGGGAGAACCACATTGGGCTGAGAGTGGGGTTTAAGCACCTTCAATGATTAGTAGGTTTGACTGTTGCATTAAACGGATTGTTTCCCTTCTATGTTAGGCACTTCTTTTATAAAATTCTCTGCCTTTCATTTATTCCACTTGTCTCCTCACAAAACTCCTATAGAGTAAATGGTACGAGATTATCGCTTTCACATTACATGAGAAAAACAAGAAAATGGAGAGATAGCATCACTTACCCAAGATCGCACTGCTAATTAGTGGCAGCAGACATGGGCTGTGAGGAATCCAACCTTACTTTCTGCTCTAGACCGACTTGTAAGTGACTACAACATGACAGAGAAGGACAATTGTACTCAACCAGTTATCTGTTGCTGATAGCATTCCAATAAGTGAATACTTTCCATTTTAGCCAACTATTTTGGGTGGTGTGTAAACGGAGCCCAACACCCATGTAGAAGACCCCCCAAAACTCCCCAAATATATTCTTTTCATGCAACTGAGCTACCAACTAAGTGTGAAGCTGGGTTTCCTGGCTATTGGTACACTGGTAACCTGTTTCTTGCCATGACAGTGGACTTGCCTGCTGGCCTGATCAGGCAGGGATGGATGTGTTGAGGGTTGTGATCAGTATAAATCCACCATCTGGAGTCAATTCAGCCGTATAGCTCAGTTCTCTCAACTATTACATATTGACCTTATGCCCTTTATTGTTTCAGAAACCACCTACTACTGTCCATTCTCTCTAGCTGGTGCAACTAAGAAACTAATTTTTAAATTTATTTACTCGTTTTTGAGACAGAGTCTCACTTTGTCACAGCTCCCAGCAAGCTCAAACTCTTGGACTCAAGTGATTCACTAGCCTTAGCCTCCCAAGTAGCTGGGACCACAGGTTCCCATCACAATGCCTGGCTATTTTTAGAGACAGGATCTTGCTCTTGCTTGGGCTGAGTTCAAGTAATCCACCTGCCTCGGCCTCCCAGAGTGCTAGGATCACAGGCGTGAGCCACCACACCCAGCTTTTAAAATTTATTGAATTTCAATTAATTGAAACTTAAGTGAACTTGTGTGATTGGTGACTACCATGCTGAGCAGTGCAGCTCCAGGAATGCAATGGCTCTCATGTCTCATTCTCACAGCTGCTGGTGGCATGGGTGGCTGAGAGCCCTCAGTGGAGTCCTTCTGAGGAAATTGCTGTCAGCTAAAGAAATTTTCTGGCCCAGGGTCACATCATGTTCTGAGGCAGCTCATATCCAGGGTCTGGTTCATGCAGGATATAATGGTGTGGACCCCTCAGCCCAATTTGAGGCAGCTTTGAAGGGCTATCCTACTTCCAGGACCCTTCTGGGACTGCAAAGGGTTCTGTTGCAGCCATATCACAGTTCAATTTCTCTTTCTGTACCCCTTACAGCTGTTGACCCCCCCAAACCCATCTGCATGGTGAATATCGGTCTCTGAGTTGGCTTCCTGGGAGCCTGATCTATGATCTATCCCCAGTTCTATATATCTCTAGAAATAACTTTTTTTTTTTAAAAAAGGAGGCAAACATATTGTAGTTTCTTCAATAGGTTGTATTTTACATCAGCCTGGACCCATGTCCTGGAAGAATAACCAAATTCATCCTAATGAGTGACATGCTTCTGTAAGAAGTCCTCTGTCCGTGGAGTCAGTGGAGGGAAACCCTGTATGAATGACACCACAGTCTGGATTTTGTTGGCATCTCTTCTAACACACCACTAAGTTATTTCCTTCCTTCCACTAACACTGACCATGCATCTTTTATGTTCTAGGTCTGGAATCCCTGAGTTGACAAGTATAAAATTGTCCTCCGTGGCTTTTTACATGGTGGCAGAGTGAGCTGTTCAGGCGTCAGACATTCCAGCACCCAAAGTCCCACAGGAACCACAGGAACTGAGGAACCAAAGGACAGAGGGACAGTTTCCTGCAGGGGTCAGGAAATCATGACAGTCAGACTAGTTTCGTTAGCTCTGTAGCAAAAAGTGTTTTGTAAATTTAACTGAAAAATGAAATCACTTATTGAAAAATATTCAAAAGTAGAATAATGTTTCATGATGCATGAAAAATTTTATGACGTTAAATTCAGTGTCCAGACATAAAGTCTTCTGTCACACAGCCATGCTTGCTGGTTCACATGTTGCCTATGGCTGTTTGCACACGACAGTAGAGTTGAGTAATTGCAACAGACACCATCGTGGCCTGCAGAGCCTAAAATATTGACTCTCATTATGGGAAAGTTTGCAGATCCTTCAGTTACTGCTATCAAGGAGGTCTTCCTGTACAGAGTCGTCTTTGAACTGTGTTTTTTTTTTTAAATTTCAGAATATTACTACAAGTAGACTTACCATTAGATCCTGAAAGTCCACCATTGGGTATTTACTCAAAGGAAGAGAAGCAATTTTATCACAAAGACACCTGCACGCGAATGTTTATAGCAGCACAATTCACAAATCGCAAGGATATGGAATCAATTCACGTGCCCATCCATACAGGAGTGGATTGATAAAATGTGGGGTACATATACCACAGAGTACTACTCAGCCATGAAGGAAAACAGTGAACTGTGTTTTAAAGCATAAAAAGGAGTTTTCCAGGTGGAAAGGGACTAGAAAAAGGTAACTCTCATGGAAGAAACAGCTTGTGCAGAGATCTAGAAGCAGTAGGCAGCAGGCAAGAAGGGAATAGTATTTATAAATCATAAATTGTGATGTGTGGGACATTGTGTTTGGAGTGAGGTTATTTAATGTCAGTAGGAACCAAGTATGAAAAACCTTGATGTTCATGTTAAAGAATTGTTCTTTAGTCCCTTAGTGATTTTCGATCAGTGTGCCGTGAGAGGGTCTTAGGTGTGCCATGAAAAATTTTAAAGATCATTGATTAAATTATTTTCAAAAAAAGTTCAAAACACAGTAAGTATATTATTTTTTAACTCTTTTTTTCTGATCGACATAATTTAAGTGTGCTGTGGAAGTTTAAGTATAGGTTCAAGTGTGCCATGAGATAAAACAAGGTTGAAAAACTCTGGTCTAGAGAATAGGGAGTCACTGGAGGGTTTTAAGCAGAGGAGTCCTCTGGCCAGCCTAAGTCATCATTCTGGTAGGTCTTGTGCAGAGGGTGAGACCAGCACAGGGACTGTTGCCACAGTGAGGACACACCAGGAGCTGGACCTAAGGCAGCCAGTTCCTGGGTGAGCTCAAGACGTCAGAGCTTGAAGATCTTGTAGGTAGTTCGTTCTGATGGACGGGGGTGCGGTGAAGCCAGGACGTGGGGTGGGAAGAGGTTAGGAAAGGAAGGAGTGAATCAGAGGCGGAGGTTCTGTGTGTGGACAGGAAGCTGGCTGGGCCATGGCAGAAGGAGACGAAGGCTGTGATGTGGGGGGCGGCCGGGGGCTTTGGGGTTACAGGAGGGGAAGTGGCTCCTACCGAGGAGGGACTTTGGATACAATGGAGCACAGGGAAGCAAGGAGCTGGGGGTAGGGCGGGCACAGGATGGTGACGAGGATAAGGGCGATGATGATAATAGCAGTAATAACAGGCGGAGGTCAGAGGGAGTTTCCTCTGAGACCAGCCAGACGAGGGAGGGGGCTGGTGGCTGTCTCACTGGTGTAATGTGGGGCTGTAGCTAGTGAAAAGCAGGCTTTGTTCAGTAGAAGCAGAGGTCAGCTGCTGCCAGAGGGGGAAGGAAGGTGGAGGCTGAGGTGGGATATTTTCCCTACACAGGAACCAAGGTAAATATGGGAAATGGAATTTTTCATTCTATCTGAGCTCAAACAAAAGAAAGCCACAGCTACTTCAGTTGAGTTTCTGGGGTTCTTTTAACTGGCCAGGAATTATTGAGAGGCCTCCGGGACCCTGGCTCTCTCCTCTAAATCTGTTTGGAGGATGAACTGAGGTTTGAATGAGGCCTTCATCCTGAGAGCTCAGGCGTCCTGCTGGCTCCCTGACCACATGTGCACCTCTGTTTTGGGAGAAAGATGTGGGGAAATGAAATTATTTACCACTTCCATGAGGACGGCACAGATGTATGGGGCAATTCTGTCAGAGATTCCAAAAAGCCAGAACTGCATTTTAAGACACTATTAGCATCAGGGGATAGGGTTTTTTTGTCACTCAGGTGACAGTGTTTGGGAGTTAGAGGCCTGGTACAGAGGTTGTCCTGAGCAGGTGCTCATAGGCAGGGTGTCATGGGGAGGGGGAGTCTGAGGCTTCTCTATGCTGTAGGAAGCAAGAATATTCTAACTAGTGGTAGACAATCTTACCTTATTTAATACTCCTGGGCAACAGCTCTTTTCTGTCAAAACAAATATTAGTCCCGTTGTACAGCTGGAAAAATTGATACCAGAAGAGATAAGATTTTGCTTTTAGAGCAAGTAGGGGGGAGGCCAGATTTAAGTTGAAGTGACAGAACTTAGGAGACTGTTTTTGTCATTTGGAGGAACTTGGAGAGTTGGAAGAACATCTCCAGGGGGAATCTCTGTGGACTGTGGATCAGAATCTTCTCCGTCTGCTCTTCTCCTGGCTCTCTCCTTCTTAATCTTCATGTGGCCGCCCCATGGTGGCCTTCTCTAATCACCTAAACCAAAAAAGATCCCACTACCCCTTTGGTTCTTTCAAGGCACTAATTACAATTGTATTTATTTATTTCTACCCTCCTCTCCATGTTTTGCCTGTTTTCTCCAGTAGAATGTAAGTTTATGTAGTCAGAGGCTGTGTCTGTATTGCTTATCGTTATACGCTGGACCCAAGTAAAGCGTTTGATGCACAGTTTAAATGATGATCATTAGTTGAATGAATGACCCTCTCAACTTCCCAGGGATGGGGACTGACCAAAAGGCTGGGACTCCTCAGGAGGGCAAGGCTAGTTTGAAGAGCCATGGGGTAGATCAAAATGACAGCTGGACTTGTGGAGAATAAAATGCCCCACTTTTCTGTCTATTTTCTGAATCTCAATATGGAGAGGTGGTGGTGCAGGTGTCAGAGAAACAGACCAGCTCCTACAGCAGTGTTGATAGACGGTGCGGGATGGAGCAGGTGGATGCTTGTTGTGCATTAGTAACAAGGACAGGCATCACCTTAAAAGACTTAGTCTCAGTGTTTTCCTTACAACAATGCTCCAAGAAGGATTCCTAGCAACTTTTCTGTTTTATAAGTGATGTGGCTCAGGGAGGGTAAATAATAGTCCAGGACTATTTCAAACAAATGGTGGAGGAGGGATGACTGGATCTTGAGACAGATTTCCTGGGTTCATATTCCTGCTCTGTCACTTACGAGGTGTATGTTTTTAGGAGAATTGCCCAATTTTTCTGTGCCTTAGTTTTCTTATTTAAAAAATTAGGAGAATATTGGTGCTTATCCTATAATGTTGTGTAAAGACAAAATAGGTCAATGCTGTTCAGCTAAAGACCCCAGAACAGTACAAGGTACTGTTACATATTATGTTATCATCATCATCATAATCATTTTATTGGTTACTTCCTACTTGTGCCTTTCCAACTTGTGATGGCTAATTTTATCCATCAACTTGACTGGACTAACGGATGCCCAGATAGCTGGTAAAATACTATTTCTGGGTGTCCCTGTGAGAGTATTTCTGGAAGATATCAGCATTTGAATACAATAGACTGAGTAACAAAGATAACCTTCACTAATACAGGTGGGTGCCATCCAAATCATGTGAGCCAGAATAGAACAGAAAGGCATAGGAGGAGCAAAATTTCTCTCTGTTTGAACTGGGACATCACCTTCTCCTGCCCTCAGGCCCCCATGTTCCCAGTTCTTGAGTATTTGAGCTTGGGCTAGGACTTAAACCACTAGATCCCCTGGTTCTCAGGCCCTCAGCTAGCAGGTTGTGGCAGCCAAATTGGCACAATGACTCTCTTTCCATATATCTCTCTATATCTTATTGGTTTGATTTTTTTGAAGAACCCCAACTAAAGGGCCCTCCTTGGCTCAAGTTGTGACAAGGTTGCAGGTGGCTAGGAAGAGGAAGATCTGAGTGAAGATTCCAACACAGAGGAGCCTGGAAGCAGTGAGAAATAGGTCGTATCTGTTTCTTAGGACAATTATCTCTTTCCTGCATTGCTGCTTTCAAAGGCTAAGAGGTTCCATTTCAGGTTTCCTGAGTTTCTGCTTGGTAACGTGACCTTTCTTTCCTTTCATCTTTCACTTGGTGGTGGAAAGGGAAAGTAATGAGATGAAGACTTTACTAGGGAATGAACACATCAAAGTGATACCGTCCAGCTGTTTGAAACAGAACATCCACAAGAGTCTCAGGGATGCTGTTAAGAATCATGAAAGTCCAGGCAGGAGGCAGAACCTAAGCTGAGACCCCGGAATTGCAGGCTGACCTCTGAGCAGCATTCAGGATCCTTGTAAAGGCATGAGAGAAGACAGAGGGAGCTGTGTGAGAGAGGGGACTCCTCCTAGACACTTTCCTGAAAGATGTCTTTGAAAAACTTGTGCTTTGTCCGCCAGGGGCACCATGGGTGTTCATGAACATCAACACAGGATTGCTTTTCTATCTGTTAATGGACTAGACAGCATGTTTTCTATTTGGGGCATATTTAGGGATCCCACAGTGAGCCAATGGTTATTAGGAGGTTGGGATACACTTCTTTTCTTTTGCTTCAAAGGGAAGGTTGACATGCGGAGTGCATCACTGAAAGCTCACTCTATTCTAGAATGCTCCTGCCTCTCCTTATCATGATCCCCACTGAGGCTGGGGCTCCCACATCAGAGGTTTAGACAGAGGTGGATCCCTCCTAGGCTGCAAGTGCCATGGCCAAAGAAGTCTTGGTTCTGGGTGTAGCCAAGGCGTAATTTGAAAAGTATCTCGACTTTCTCAGCTTGCTTTGGACTCTGTGCTTCTTCAAGTTCAGGATCTAAACCCATCTTCTCTGGATAACTCAGGAGGCAAAGTGATGAGAGACCTCCAGTATTTCTGGGTGTCTCTGTGGCCTCTCTGGCCTCTCCCAGTCCCCTAAAAGCCCATATTCTGAGTTCCGCTGTAATCCCCCAGGCAGAAAAGAATGTGGTTGCTTAAGAAGAAGCACACCCTACATGGACACACATATCTTCAGGAATTTGTTGGGATTTGCTCTTGTCATTCTAGAAGTCAGTCAGTGGAAAACATGTTGCTCCTTGGTGGCAGTACACAGGTGGATTCTGTAAGAAATAGAATGAGATGAGGTTCTGAACTCGGCAACAAATTATTCCAAATCCTGGGCGTAGGCCCTGATGTCTCTATGAAAATATCTTCCTCCCCCAATTTCCTCTGTCTGTCCCCACTGGGAAAAGGGGAGAGAAAACTCCCTAAGAAAACAGGGAAAATCTGGCACTCCATTCTAGTATAAATGGTTAATTTTATGAAGCTCAGAAATTTGGTTAAAGGTCTTATAAGAAAGAAATAATTTGTTTGAAGGGCTAACGTGCTAAATAATAGCCTTGAAAAGAATTTATTGTCAATTGAGATAAGTGACAAAAGGTTCTCAGTGCTAACTTTGACTCTGGGTTTTGATCTAGAAGATAATTACTTTCTGTTCCCTTTTGTTTTTGAATATCATAAATGTATCAATGGTTTAATGTGATTAGGAATCTTTATATAGTTGATTACAAAAAGGAAGGAAATGGATATTTATTGAGTGGTTACTGTGTGCCCAGCACTTTCTCTTTTAACAAATACTGAGGTCTACTTTCCACTACGTGTTTAAGTGGGATGCAGCAGGCACTATGCATTGTACAGCCAGGGCTGCTATAAGGCAACATCTGACATATATGTTCTTAGAAGTCACCATACTATGCAAAATTGTGCAATAAAAACATAGGGTTTATGGTAACAATGGGGTTGGTGTACAATGCTCAAAAACTTTGTTTTTGAAAAAATGAACCTAATAAGATGGTACCCCAATTTTACATGCTAAATAGACATATATAAACATTACCATAAATGTGGCACTTTATCTATCAAAAGACCTGGATTACTCGTGAAAGTTGCAGCTTGTGAGTCATCATAAAAAAGAGTGTGGGTCAGCTGAGGGGGCTGGTAGATGTGTGAGGGGTGTACAAGTGTGTGTGTGTGTGGTGTGTTTCTACATGGCTCAGTTTAGAGCGGTACAGTGTTTTGTATTCACCTAATATTTCTTGCAGATGAAATTGAATAGAAGCAGACACACCATTCACATTATGCTCAAATCGTTCCCTAATATATCAGTTGCTTTGGAGCAAAACTCATTTTCAAAACAAACAGGAGAGAAGGACTGATCGTGCTTGTATTATCTGCTCAAAGCCCACAGCCACTCAATAGGCCAGCACTGTTTTTAATCCTCATTATGGATAAATCCTCAGTCACAGTTTACTTAACTTTTCAGGATCACAGACATTAAGCGGCAAAGTTTGGATGTTACACAATCTTTGAACTTTAGATATGGTTCATAGCATGGTATTGTCGCTGGTTTGGGCAAGGGTAATAATTATTTAATTAATCTCCTTTATCTCCAGTTCCCAGTCAATAGGCAATAATGCTAATGTGTTTGTTGTGAAGATTTCAGTATTTTTTTTTTTTTTAATTTTATGATCCATGGAATCCAGGGTGAAGGAAGGGTAAGTTTAAGACCCTGGCTGTGTTAGGTCGTTGTATTATATTCCTAGGTTTGCCACAACCAATGACCATAAGATTGCTGGCTTAAAACAACAGAAGTTAATTCTCTCCCTGTTCTGGAGGTCAGAAGTTTGAAGTCAAGGGATTTGAAGGGCCATACTCCCTCTGATGGTGAATGGAGAAGCTTTCCCTGCCTCTTCTAACTTCCAGTGATTCCAGGCATCCCTTGGCTTGTGGAAACACAGTTCCACTCTCTGCTTTTATCTTTACATGAACTTCTTGCCTGGCTCTCTATGTCTCAAGTCTCCCTCTTATTTCTCTTATGAAATGATCTCATCTCCAGTTTCCTAACTTAATTATGAAGGAGAATTCCTGGGAAAAGTAAAGTGTGAAAGGACAAAAACTTCTCACAGAAGGCCAAGGACATGCCTGCAAGGTCCTCCCCATGGTAACCCAGCCCTTAAGAATTTGTAAACTTGGCTTCCTGAATCCTTGGAACTAATGCCTTTCTGCTTCTGTACCCTGCACATTCTTTGACACCTTCAATAAAGGGTGAAATGGTAATTCCTTTGTCTGTCTACTTGTAGGTCCAATAAAAGGACAGGGACAGAGCTGATGGGGGAGCTCGGCCATTTTTTGACTTTAGTGTGCCATGGGTCTGCTGGCTAGAATAAAGCATTTCCTCTTTTGAATTCAGGTGTTCAGGTGTTTTTTTTTTTCCTCTTCATTGGGCCTTCTTTTCCTGTAGCAATCACATCTGCAAAGATTCTATTTCCAAATAAGACCACATTCACAGTCACTGGGGATTTGCATTTGGCTGCATATTTTGGGGGGACACCATTCAACCCAGCATAGTAGTATAGCAGGCATTTGTACTCTGGCCCTTTCAAAGGAAGCACATGACTCTTTCTCCTAGCCCATAAGGTCACTACAATTTGGAAGGGCAGGGAATTGTACACCATACCCAAAGATATACTAAGATTTTAAAATACTGAAACTGATAGTCTCTACCCTTTGGCAGAACCTAATTTTGTGGCCTTCTGTCAAATTGCCTCCCTCCACACTTGGAAAATGTCCGTTGAGAAGATCACTGTAGTATCGGTGGGGGAAGCTTTACGGGGTGGGGACCTGCAGATTGTGAGGGGCCCCAGCTGCTAGCTGTGTTGCAACAAGCTCCTGTGTTGCAGGTACACACAACTGGGGCCTGCAGATGTGCTTGGAGAATGGAAGTCAAGCCATTCTGAAGCAGATTTTCTCCTTGGATCAAACTCTTAGATTCTGTAGACAGGCTACCCAATTACATAGGCAAGTGCTTCTCCGACTTTAATGTATGGAAGAATCACCTGGATAAAACTCAAAATCCTGGACTTCACATGCAGAGATTCTTTTCAGTAAGTTTGGGCTGGGGCCTGAGATTTTGCATTTCTGACATGGTTCCACGTGCTGCTGTTGCTGCTGCTGGGTGAGCAGCACTGACTTTGGTAGATTCTACAAAAAGCCATACTGACAAGTCTTTTTTTTTTTTTTTTTTTGAGATGGAGTCTTACTCTGTGACCCTGGGTAGAGTGAGTACCATGGCATCATTATAGCTCAAAGCAACCTCAAACTCTTGGGCTTAAGCGATCCTCTTGCCTCAGCCTCTCAGGCAGCTGAGACTATAGGTGCTTACCGCAATACCTGGCTATTTTCACATGGACCAGTCTTTGCAGGTATCAGTACAGAAAAGGGCAGCTCAAAATATTTTAAAGGATTGCTCTTTTGGCCTCCTGCTTCTCAAGAAACATTAAAAAGGATCACGTTTATAAGTCAGGGCAATAGTTCCCAAAAACCTTTCTGTGCCTCTCAAATTTTCTCAGATTCTGTGGCAGAGAAAGGCCTGAATTCTTGCCTATTAAGTGCTGGTCTGCCCTCTTATTCTTCCCCTCTCAAATCTTCTGCCTGTGATTCTCAAAATCCCAGAGTCTAAGCCAGTGGTTCTCAACCTTCCTAATGCCGTGGCCCTTTAATACAGTTGTGATCCACAGGTTGAGAACTGCTAACCGCTGGTCTAAGCTGTTAAAGGGAAAATTCTCCCAGAGGGAGAGGTAAAGGGTGGAGTTGGCAAGGCAGATAACACCCATGTTGGTAAATCTTGTCTCTCTCAAGCCTATTAATATTTCACATCTAAACACTAAAGGGAAACCTCACTGATCCAAAGTGACCTGCAACCACTCAAGAGGATGTTTCTTTTTTAAATAATTTAAGTTTTTATTATAGAAAAGCAGGGGCAAATGTGTCTTGAGTAGCTCCATTAACCTATAATATTTCCTACAGTGATGCTGAAATTGGAAGTGTTATTTCTTTTCAAAGTCTACTGGAGACAAACTTGTTGATTATATTATTGGAATCTCTTTGTGCAGCCTGATGTTTGGTCTTAACCAGGAATTGAACTTTTGCATTCTTTCTTTGCAATCATTCCTTCATCAAGTTCTCTTTGTACTATTGGAACCATTTGCCTTATATAACAGGTTGCTATGTTGTTTGGAGCATAAAGGTTTAGGGCAGCTAAAAAAAGATGGATTTACCTTTACCCATTTCCATCTGTTATTCATGTGACACAACAGTCTATAAATATTATTTTAAAAACAATAGAGGGTGGTGCCTTGTTGTACCTTGTTGATCCTTGTTTACCTAGAATTACCCATGCTTGACTAAAAAAATAAGAAAAAGGAACCCCCCTCCCAAAGTTACAGAATAAATGAATGAATATACTGACATTAACTTAGCTCATTGGTTAGGAAAGAGGACGAGGACAAGTAACTATTGACAAGAAAGCAACTTGTAATATTAATGGTTGCTTATATTTACCAAACACTCTGTGCCAGGCATCATTTAATGGGCTTTCATTGCACAATCTCATTTAATCCTTATTTAAGCTCTTTGTATTCTCATTATGCCCATTTTATAGATGAAGAGACAGAGGCAGTAGAGAACTTGCCTATATACCTTTTTTTTCTTTTTCTTAGTAATTTATTTTTTTATTTTTATTTTTTTATAATTTTATTGAATCATAATTCTGTACATTGGTGCAATCATAGGGCATGATTCATATACATTCAGAAATGTTTTCATCGTACTGTTACAGATAGCCTTCATGGCATTTTCTTGATCACT
>CAUYON010098452.1:0-72139 GCA_963573935.1 Arctocebus calabarensis | reverse complement strand
GATTGCATGTGAAGCCCCCACACTGTACCCCATGGTTGAACTAATGTACACAGCTATGATTCAATTAAAAAAAAAATCAACACCCACAAATCTGTAGCCTTTATATATACCAACAATAGTGAGGCCGAAAAAACAGTCAAGGACTCTTTTCCTTTCATAGTAGTGCCAAAGAAGATGAAATATTTGGGAGTTTACCTAACAAAGGATGTGAAAGATCTCTATAAAGAGAACTATGAACCTTTAAGAAAAGAAATAGCTGAAAATGTTAACAAATGGAAAAATCTTCCATGCTCATGGCTGGGAAGAATCAACATTTTTAAAATGTCTATTTTACCCAAAGCAATATATAATTTTAATGAGATTTCTATCATAGCTCCATTGTCATATTTTAAAGATCTCGAAAAAATAATACTTTGTTTTATATGGAATTAGAAAAAACCTCAAATAGCCAAGACATTACTCAGAAATAAAAGCAAAGCAGGAGGAATCACGCTACCAGACCTGAGACTCTACTATAAATCAATAGTGATCAAAACAGCATGGTATTGGCACAAAAACAGAGAGGTAGACATCGGGACCAGAATAGAGAACCAAGAGATGAATCCAGCTACCTACCGTTACTTGATCTTTGACAAGCCAATTGAAAACATCCAGTGGGTGTGATCACAATTGTGATGCATATTTGAAGGGTCAGGAGAAAACTTCTAAATACGGATCAAAAATGTTTTCACATAGTAAATGAGAAAATCTCATGAATGTTATGTCAATCAGATTTATAAAAATATCTCAGATTATACTGGAAGCCCGCACACTGTACCCCATGATTGAACTAATGTACACAGCTATGATTCAATTAAAAAAAAGAAAGAAATGAAATCTGTACATGCTGTACGCTCTTATCTGAAATTCTTGGGATCAGAAGTATTGTCAGAAGTGTTTTTGGATGTCATGATTTTTTGCATAATTGTACTGTTTTTCTTTTGGACTTGGGTGCATTTTATTATTTCCTCTTGCCTAATTTTTTTCTGGCTTGGATTTCTAGTATTATGTTGGATAAAAATGGCAAGAGTGGGTATCCTTATCTTGTTCCTCGTCTTAGAGGAAATGCTTTCTGCTTTTCATCACTGGGTGTGATACTGTCTGTGGTCTTGTTGTATACGCCCTTTCTTATGTAGAGAAGAATTTCCTTCTATACCTAGTTTGTTGAGAGTTTTTATCATAACAAGATGTTCATTTTGTCAAAGGACTTTTATGTATTAAGATTATCAGATGATTTTTAACTTTCACTCTTAATGTGATGTGTCATATTTATTGCTTTGCATGTATTGAACATCCTTACTTTGGGGGTAAGGCTCACTTTATCATGGTATATGAACCTTTTATTTTGCTGTTGGATTGGGTTTCTAGGTTTTTGATGAGGATATTTGCATCTGTGTTCATCAGAAATATTGCCCTGCAATTTTCTTTTCTTGTAGTGGTGTTTTTGTCTTTGATATCAGGGCACTGTTGCCTCATAAAACTAGTATGAAAGTGTTCCCTCTTCTTCAGTTTTATTTGGAAGAGTTTGCAAAGGTTTGGTGTTAATTCTTTTTTAAATGTTTGGAGGAAACTGTCCAAACTGATAGTGAAACCGTCAGGTCTTGTACTTTTTATTTTGGGGAGTATTTTGGTTACCAATTCAATCTTCTTACTCGTCATTGGCCTGTTTAATTTTCTATTTCTTCTTAATTCAGTCTTGGTATGCTACATGTTTTTAGGAATTTATCCATTTCTTATATGTTAGCCAATTTGTTGTTGTACAGATGTTAGTAGTATTTCTGTCATATGAGTTGTACTTTTATTTCTTTCTATTTTTTGGCTTTTGTTTCTCTGGCTAAGTAATTTCAAATGACTTGTCTTTGAGCTTGCTGATTCTTTCTGTTCTGCTGCTTAATGAATTCTGCAATCGAAGCTTTCTATTGATTTTATATAAGTGTATGTGTAGCCATTGCTTTCTTTAGAGAAAAATTTTTCTTTGCTTCTTTTTCATGGTTTTATTTCTTTTCTGAACTTCACTGATGCTAGTGTGGGTCTGGTGCTTGGCTTCTCAGGGCAGTCCTAGAGTCTGAGAACACTGGGGTCATTCTAGAGCCTGAGGTGACAGTGTCCAGCCTGGATCCTTGGTTGGGAGTGATATGCCTCAGGCCACAGGGGCTGGCCTGTTACTAGGGTGGGCCATGGGGGCCAAACTAGAGATTGAAGTCATTAGGAGCCAGTCTGGAGCCTAAGGCCATGGGAACCAGCTGATATCCTAGGGGCAGGGGGCCTGTCTGATTGTGAGCAAGCCTGTAGCTTAGAATTGCAGTGATCAGCCTGGAGCTGGAACAGGCCTGGAAGCTGAGTCTGCAGGCCTGGGTTCTTGGTCTATAGAGGCTGCCTTACAGAATCTGGTAGGGAAGGGGCAAGCCTGGAGCCTGGGTCCACCTGTGCCAACTCGGTGTCTGTGGCTCAGGGAGAGCCCACAAAGGCTGGCCTGGAGACAGGGGCACAGAACTAAGGGCCAAGAGAGTGGGTTCAGAACCTGGGGTCACAGGGTGCGGACGGTGGATCCTGGGTACGTGGATGTTGGCCTGGTTCCTATGGCCATATGACCAGTCTGGGGCTTGGACAGGCCTCTCGTATGAGATCATAGGGGTTGGCCTGGCATGTGGGACCGTAGATGCTGGCCTGCTGCCAGGGTCACGTGGGTGCCTGCTGCTGAGTTCCGTGCTGAGGTTGGTGGTCACTTCACGTTCCGTACCCCCTACCCTGGGTCTCTCTCCCCTTGCCTTGCAGGCTTAGAGGAGGGATGACAAGGTGAAGTGAAACTGTCCTTCCTACCCTCCTCAGTGCATCTTTTATTTACTTCATGAACTTGGTGTCCTAATATCTCACTTGGATTCTTTACCTTTTCTGAATTTTTTTTTATGCATGGATGGCTATTTAAATTGATATTTTCATTAGGTGGCCCGTACTGGTAACTCTTGTTCTGTCGTCTTGCTGACATCATTCTTATCATTTCATTAAATGAAAGAAAAAAAAAAAGCATCTTGTGTTTTGAATGTTTTTCATGTCAGCATTTCTGTAGTAAGGATTTATCTGACAAAAAATATACTATAATTTTAATATGGCAGTATTTTCTTCTTAAATCTTTAAATAATTGTTATTAAATTGGTAGCATCTTCACAAAGAACTTAAGTAATGCTCACTGCTGTAACATCTGCACTTAAACATCTTATTCTAAAGAGTTTTGGTATAGGAGCAGTTCTAGAAGGAAAACCATTTAGAAAGGTATTCTTTCAGAGCAGTTTAAAGCAGCCACGTAAGTACTTCTCTACTGCCTGATCGAGGCTGATGTAAATGTATTATCCTTGGCCATAATTTTAATTCTACTGTCATAATGTCCTACAAGACATTATGTGACAGTGTTTTCTCACTGTCATAATGTCCTACAAGAGTTTGAATTACCTTCCTAATGTAGTCAAATTATATCCAGGCTATATGAGCTTAATTCAAATATAAGTAAGTAAAAGCCTGGATAGAGGAATGAACTTTTTGCTGAAGGTTGCTTCTCTGCTTCAGCATGTGTGTGTATGGTCATTTGCATGTGTCTGGACATATGCGTGTATGTTTACATGCACATACATGGTTAGATGCAGCTTCAAATATAAATGTTTGAATTCCCTCGTGGTTCCATTGTTGGTCCTTGAGCTGAAACTTTGCTTTCCACTTAAGAGATCACATAGAACATATACTCCATCCCTGCTTGTGCCAGATCTCTTCATTCTCAAGTTCACAAACTATGTAATCCATTTGGCAGGAGGGAGGAGATAGTTATGTAAGCTTATAAATGTGATCAAATAAGAGCTAAATTTGGCTTAATTATGAACATGTGCATGAACCTGGTAGAAATGGTCAGCAGCAGAATGGGAGGCCTTATTTTGTGCATGAAAATGTAAATGCAGTCCTCTGGAAAATGTTTTAAAGAAATTTGTAAAGGCAGCTAGAACACCTGGGTCTGGTTTTTAATAGGATAGATCGCTATCCTTGTGTCTGTCAGGAGACCATCTAACATAATGCACACACACAAAGGAAGAGAAACGAGAAATACTTTTCTGTAATCATGATGTTATACATTTTACAGAAAGGAAATTGAGGCAATTAATTACATATATCTTTGTCTACATCTATATATTTATCTCTATATATGTATAGATGTTTACCTTTAATTGATATGACAAGTGAAATCTCAATGCACAGCTTTCCTCTTACTCCCTATCTCCTTGGCTCTAATACGGCTCTATAGCTAGACCTGTATCTTGATGTAAATCCATCGTTCATTCACTCAGAAAACATTTATTACATTTTTTACATAGGTACTTTGGTGCTAAGAATTCAAATATGGATAGAAGAGGCCCTATTCTCAGTAAATTTATGATTATGTAGGAAAAATAGGGGAGAATCATGATCAATATAGTTTGGTATATGACAAAGCTAATATACTTTCTACTCTCATTAAGGCTGTTATAAGCCATTGTTATTATCTTTATACGTATGTGAGAAAAGAAGAGCCAGGAAATTTTGCAAACTGTTCAAAGTCACATAGTTAATAAGGTTGCAGAGCTAAGACTAGAATTTCCTGGGTTCTTCGTATATGATTGTTTTCTTACCAAATGATTAATAAAAAAGAGAGAAAGACAATAGATGACAGCTATGATTAAAGAAAGCAGTAAAGTGCCTTAATGGACACTGAGTGGGATTTTCTAATTCACTCATCTCAACAACTTCTGACCCATGGTTAGAATTTTTGATTTCACATGGGCTCTGTTCATTTGTAATCCCAAACGAACATCTGAGATGGCCATAACAAAAAGCAATTTATCATGTTGGCCAGCAGAGATCTGTATTTCCCTGGAGCAAAGCAAAGAAACTTTGAGTTTCAAGCATCTTGGGAAATTGAGTCCATACATTCAGATTTCAGACAGAAGATAGTAAAAGGAAGTAATAATCTCTTGAAAGTGCATTCTTAGTCTTGATTCTATTTAATACTTCCTTAGCAAGAGAGAATGTTACAACCTGTAGGGAAACAATTTCGCACTCTTACCTGCCCTTAGAGCAGGAGAACGCAGTAGGAATGATTGGCCAATTAAAACAATATAAGCTGGATGTGGAAGGAAGAGGAGACTGTGTATTTAGTAACAGCCATCTCCTAATGTGCCTCTGGAAGCTGTGCCAGCTCTTTAATGGATACCTTGGCTCCCTGAAAACAGTAGGAAACTGTATTGCACTGGGGATGCTTCCATTTAGGCGGCGACTTACTATGGGTTTTGCTGACAAGCAGATTGTACAGATAGAATGGGGGATATGCTTCAGGGACTGTGGCTTCTGCTGTCATAGCACCCTTTTAAATGTTTTCTACTCCTTAAAAATGCTCTGATTGAGGTATATCTGAGGCCCCTCTAAAAGAACACTTGTGTTACTATGTAAGTAACTCATCCGCCTTCCAAGTAGTTTTTGTGTTTGATTTGCAGCCAACTCAGCTGAACAAGCAACTATAAGCAAGTGGTTTTTAAAGGTCAAAAGAAAGAGGGCATTATTTTTTTGTTGTTTTTGGTTTTGTTTTTTTGTTAGTTTGTTTGTTTTTGGCAGGGGCCCGGTTTGAACTCACCACCTCCATTATATGGGGCCGGCGCCCTACTCCTTTGAGCCACAGGCACTGCCCAAGAGGACATTCTTAAGAGACTGAATTGAAAGACGTATTTTACTATATTTTGCTGAAGTGTATACTAATCAGGCATCTGAACATAAATTTTTTTTTCATATTTTTTCCTTTTTCTCTGCTAAATTTTGAATAACTACCTAAGATTTCCCTTGTTCACTTATAGTTTCTTGTTCACAGAACATTTTTAACATAACTTCTTTGAATATTTTGAAGATGTTTCTTCTTACAGTCTGTTCCTGCTAATTTTATTATCTGAAGTACTTGTGAGTCTATTTCTTATAGTACCTTGTTTCTCTTTATGTTTGGTACTTTTGTCCATGAGCTCCTCATTTTCCTTAGATTTTTAATTGTGGTATTTCTTTCAGTTCTGCGATAGAAGTATGTTCTTCCATAGAGGATTTACTTTTCCTTCTATGAGTGGAAGGTATATTCTCAGTTTGAGGACTTTCAGACAATCAAGACGGTGAGAACTTGTATGTAAACCTGCAGATGGGCCAGTATGTGGTTCCACAATGTTAAGGACTGTTTTTAGCCAATGCTCTAGTAGGCAGTTTTAAAGTTTGAGAATTAGTTGTTCTTGTGATTTTCTGCAAAGTGGGTTATTTTTGGCCTTTCCTTTCTCTGAAAATATAACTCTTTGGGTTCTCCATTTTTAGAAGATTGATTTTCTATCTTGGACAGACCTGAGGTCTTATTCCCATTTTTCATACACTATAGGACCCTACAGAGTTCAAGTTCACTTTTTTAGGCAAGTGCTCTTCAGAATAAATGATGGTTACACTCTTGTGCTTATTTCTTTGGTTCCTTCATCACTGCACCTTTGAGTGTGTATGTGTGTGCACACATGGGAGATGGAGATGTGGAGATGTCTGGAAAGTCTCCGGGCATGAAACATGAAAAAGAGAGACATACATAGCTGAATACTTCGCACACAGTCCTTCCTATATACATCCATGCATATGTAGCTTCTGCCATGTTACTGCGAATAGAAATTTTAAAACATTCTGAGGAATGTTTTAACTTCATTAAACATTATATATAATTATATATATATATAATATATGTGTGTGCATATATATATATATGTATGTATTTGTATATGTATATAAAACTTCGTTGTTTTGCTGAGGTAGACTGGATGCCTCTGTATTCTTCTCCCCTTGCCATATCAGCTTTGTTACCTGAACTTCCTGAGATGGAAATATATCACTTTTCATCAGAACTAAACCACATGCAGTCGATCTGCACTTTAGACACTTGCCAGCATGCAGAGACGTGAAGCAACTATCATTCAACTGCTGCCAAATACATGGCTGAGGTATTAGCCAATTGAGATAGAAACTGACTCTCCTTCCAAGGCCATGTGAACCTCTTCATTCTCTAGGGTTTTTACACTACACATTTCTTGGTTTATAACGTTAAAAAGATAATCTAAAATAGATTATCTTAATTGCTATAAGCAACACTTCGCCAAATTCTAATTAAATAAGTATTAACTCAGTTTTTACAAAAACAATGCTATAAGAAATATTTATGTAAGAAATCACACTAAAGTACTGTACTTACAAAAATAATTCAAAATTGCTTGGAGGCCTGGAAGATTCTGCACTCCTGGGTCCAGATGACCCTTTTTGACTTACCTAGTGCAAGCCTCTATTAATTTCAAGATGCCCCAGTCACACTAGAGCTTTTTATTTTCCACTGTGGGGCCTTCATGTGTATTGTGCCTTCTGCTTAGAATTTTTCTTCATTCTCTGCTATAGAACATTTCTAATCATTGCCTGGTCTTGCCCCAAATGTCTTTTCTCTGCCCAACCAAAATAAAATCAACTCTCTAGTACCATTTTTTATAACACTTGAAATTTTTATAGAGTGTATTAAACACTATAATTGCATATGGTTGAAACCAAGTTCTATGAAGGCTGAGAACATATCTTTTTTATCACCACTGCTTCAGTAAATACTCCAATTGACAAAAAACATAGTATAAAAATATTGTTTTGTCTTCTTTACAATGAAGATAAGTAATATCCATGTTTTCTGGTAGACATTAAAAGAAAATTAGATGTTGACATAAAAAGTGGGTTCTAAAGTAGACATACAAACTGTCATTAAATGACATGGCATACATTCCATCAATGACAGTGAACAAATTCATATATACGTCTTAGCATTTTTTAAATGATGCCACAGACCTAAATTGTTGCCTTTAAGTTGTTCAAACAATAATAAGAGGACATAAATAACTTCCTGTGGATTGTTTTAGCTGGTAAATGATGAGCTGGAATTGATTACGTGAAGTGAAATGAAACAGAACAGAAAAGTCAGTAGAGAGAAATAACAGGGATTCCAGAAACTGCAGGAAGGTCCCATGTAACTGGGATGTAGAAGGCAAATAGGAGATTTGTGTGAGATGTAACTGATTAAGTGATCACGGGCCATAGAATAGGTTATTTTTGTGGATTGCATGTTTGTGTCACCGCCTAAAAAAATCATTATGTTGAAGCCGTAAGCCATAATGTGTCCACATTTGGAGATAGGATATATGAAGACGTGATAAAGGTTGAATCACAAGGGTAGGACCTAATCTGAAAGGGCTGGTGTCCTCATAAGCAAAGGAAAGGACTCTAAAGAAGTTAGTGTTTACTTAAAAGCATGGACCAATAAATAACCCCAATAGTGAGAGAAATCTAACACAAAATGAACAAGTGTGGAGAAATCAAGTTACAGACTTCAAACTATATTACAAAGCTATAGTAAACAAACAGCATGCTAATGGTACAAAAAATAGAAACAGACCAATGGGGAAAGAACTCAGATATAAAACCATCCACATATAGCCAACTGATCTTTGTCAAAGCAGACAACAATATATAATGGGGAAAAGAAGCCCTGGTCAATAAATGGTGCTTGGAAAATCAGATAGCCACATGCAGAAAAATAAAACAGGATCCATCTCTCTTTCCATTCACATAAATTAATTCAGGATGGATAAAAGACTTAAATGTAAATTATGAAACCATAAGACAATGCTGGAAAAACTGTTCTGGATACTGGCTGAGGCAATGAATTAATTAAGACCCCAAGGGAAATCACAGCAACAATAAAAATAAATAGATGGTACTTTTATTATAAATTATAAATTTTAAAGCTTTTGCACAACCAAGGAAATTATCAAGGGAGGATACAGACAGCCTTCAAAATGGGAGAAAATATTCGCAAGCAGTATATTCAATAAAGGGTTAATAACCAGAATCTACCAAGAACTCAAGCAAAATAGCAAGAAAATAAAAAAAAATTAAAAATTAGGCAACAAGACATAAACAGACGCCTTTCAGAATGTGATAGACAAATGGCCAATAAACATGAAACAATGCTCGATGTGACTAATCATCAGGAAATGCAAATTAAACCCACAATAAGATAATGGTGCTGGGAGAACTGGCTAACACATGTAGAAGACTGAAACTCTACCACGACCTTTCATTACTAACTAAAATAAATTCTCACTGGATAAAAGATTTAAATGGAAGACATGAAACTATAAAAATACTATAAGGGAGAGCAGGGAAAATTCTTGACGATATTGGCCTGGAAATATTGGAAAATATTGGAAAATATTTTATGAGAAGGACCCCCCTGGATATTGAAGCAACAAAAAATATATTACTGGGATCTGGTCATGCTCAAAGGCTACTTACTGCACAGTTCAGAATACAGTAAGTAAAGTAAACAGACAGCCTTCAGAATGGGAGAAGTTTTTTGTAGGTCCTAATTCCAACTAGTTCTGATAACTACGATTAACAGAGAACACAGATCAATCAGGAAGAAAAGAACAAACAACCCCATTTCCTTGACTTGAATAGAAACTCCTGAAGATGACAGGAAAATGGCCAACAAACACATTAAAAATGCACATCATTTCTAATCATCAGAGGAATGTAAATCAAAATCACTTTGAGATATCCCCTAACTCCAGTAAAATTACCTCACATCACAAAATCCCCAAACTGCAGATTTTGGCATGAATGTGCAGAGAAGGGAACAATTCTACACTTCTGGTGCGATTGCAAACTAATACAGCCTTTTCTGAAAGAAGTATGGAGAATTCTGATGGAACTAAAAGTTGGCCTACTATTTGATCCTGCAATTCCATTACTAGGTATCTACCCAGATAAACAAAAATCATTTTACCAAAAAGACATTTGCACCAGAATGTTTATGCAGCCCAAATCATAACTATCAAGTCATGAAAACAACATCCCAAATGCCCATCAAGCCATGAATGGATTAACAAATAGTGGTACATGTATGCCATGGAACATTATGCAGCCATAAAAAAAGATGGAGACTTTACATCTTTTATGTTTACCTGGATGGAGCTGGAACATAACCTTCTTAGTAAAGTATGTCAAGAACAGAAAAGTATCCAGTATACTCAATATTATTTTGAAGCCTATATATAATAACCTATGCATTCATACAAATGATAAACTGTAAATCTAGCCCGGAAAGGAGAAGAGAAGAGGGAGAGGTGAGGGGCGGTGGGAGGTTGAGTGGAGGGAGGGTATTTGGTAGGATCTCTTCTAATGTGTGTAATGAAAGGGTACAGCTCAGAAAAACTAAGAGTATATCATAAATGTCTTACCACAAAAAATAAGTGAGGTGATGGTTATGTTAATCAGGTTGATTTAAGCATTCCACTGTATTCCATTGTATATCATATATTAAATCATCACATTGTACCATATAAATATATACAGTTATGATTTAATAAAAATTAAATTTAAAAAGATGTCATCTTATCCCAGTTAGATTGGCTTTTATTAAAAATTGAAAAAACAATAGATGCTGTTGTGTATGCAGAGAGAAAAGAACACTTATAAACTGTTGGTGGGGTTGTAAATTACTACATCTTATATGGAAAACAGAATGGAATTTCCTAAAAATAGACCTACTATTTGATCCAGTAATCCCATTACTGGATATTTATCTAAAGGAAAATAAGTCAGTTTATCTAAAGGATACCTGTACTCAAATGTTTATCACAGCACAATTCACAATTGAAAAGATATGGAATCAACTCAGGTGCCCATCAATGCATGAGTGGATTAATAAAATGTGGTGTATGTATACCATAGAATCCAAGTATTACTTAGCCACGAAGAAAGATGACTTAAAAAAGCCGTTGCAACAATTTGCATGGAACTAGAGACCACTACCCAAAGTGAAGTATTAAAAGCATGGAAAAATAAACACCGCATGTACTAACTATTAAATTGGAACTAATGGATAAGCACACACGCACAAAGGGAAGGAAAACTCATTGGAAATCAAGTTGGGGGAGGGAGTAAGAGGAGACAGGTGCAGTGGACACTATCGAGGTATCTAGGTGATGGGCCCATGTATAACCGGGCTCAAGCATTTTAAAAGTGATCTATGTAACCATAAACATGTATATCCTGTATTATTTTGAAATAAATTTAAAAAATTACATTAAAAATAATTCTCTGTGCTTTAGAGGAACTTAGATCTCTCTTCTTCATTGCTTAGAGGGACCAATGGAACTGTATATCTTAAAGGACTATTCTCAGTGTATTAGGCTACTATATTTGTCAGATTCTCATACTTCATGTAAGAATCTTAGCCTTATGTAACCTTTCCAGTCAACCACATGCATTGACTACCACTCATATTATCAATGAAAAAAGTACTTTGACCATCCTTTATGCTAATCAACAAACCCTCAGGTATGTATATTCATAATTGTGTGGCAGGAGCATATATAGCCATTACTAAAATGTAGATTTCTGATTTAGTGTACTGCAAATGCTGACTACAGTCCCTATCCCTACACTATAAATTGTAGTGAATTTATTTACATTTATACCATTCTATTTGTACTGAAATATCTGTAATGTAAATCGTCACATGGACAATATAATGGTTTTCACTGTGGATGTGACAATATCATTTTTCTCTTTTTATAAGTTTGCTTTGTTACAAGTTGGGAAAATAAATGGAAGAAAATGAATGAGAGTGGTCTTCTGGGAAGACCACTTCAACCATATGTATAGAAGTAGGGTTATTATGGAGGCAGTTTGGATAGAGAAAAAGAAGCATATTTGAAAGCTTTTTAAGATGAAAAATTAAAATTATCCAATGGTATTTTAAATGCTATAAAGTAGTTTAAGATATCTGGAATGATTTTTAGATTTACTTCATCACCTAGATTGATGGAGGTTCTGTTTACTGGGATGAGGAACGTTTGTTAAGAACCATGCTCTGGGGCAGAAGAGTGTAGTCGTAGACTTAGGCCTATTGATTGTGCAGATACCTTTACACTTTCTTAGATTTTAGGAAAGCAGTTTTATGTACAGCATTTCTCTTGAACTAGAAAGAGGTTTGTAGTATTATAACCTCTATCATCCATGATTATTAAATTTGTTGGTACAGTTGGCAGTATCTAGAGAGGGAGGGAGCATAAAATGTGAAAATAGTAGAGAACTTATGACTGAGCCATGAAGAACTCTTAGTTTTAAGGGCCTTTTAACCCTTAAAAGGAAAGTGAATTTTTGTTTACAAAAAAAGTTTGTAAAAGAACAATAGCGATAGACAAAGGAAGACTACTAAGAGAATATTATAGGAACTAATGGAAGGAAGAGAGAATTTCTAAAGGAGAGATGCATCATCAATATTGCAGTGCAAAGTCAAGAAAAGTAGTCAAAATGTTCATTTGGGAAAGAGTAAGGCCATTGACCCTTTATAAAGAAAGGAGTGGGAAATGTATGAAGTGAAAGAAAAGCAGTTGCAAGTTCAAGAAATAGCCAGGGTTCTTTGAGGAGTGATCTGAGCCTGGACCCCTTTCCTCTGGGCAGTGCCCTTGTCCTTCTAGCCTGCCCTTTACCATTATGTAATGCTCCTGTACCGTGTACCATTGACGTAGTAAAAATTACTGTTTGGGATTAAAATATTATTTTTGGTTTTTGCTGTGAGACTATTTTGTGCAGTTTAACCTTTTATGTGGGGAATTCTCAGCATTCTCTAGCTGATGGGCATATCGTATACCAATACTTATATCCTTGTCCAATATTTTGGCAATAGTCACTCGTAGGCACATGAGATCATGTGGGACAGTAGCTGTAAGGCATATGTGAAGGAATACTTTTGTCATTTAGCTGAAGTCAGTCCTGCATGAATCGTATGCTTATGATTTTCCTGGTAATTTTTCCAGAATTGTTTTAATTATTCCTTTTGGTTCTTTAATGTAAATTGTAAATCATAGATGCTGCTACAACATCATGAACTCTGAAGGAAAGGACTCCACTTGGGATATTGTTAATTCTAAGCACAATTAGATTCTAACTAGCCTAACTCTGATTATTTTGTGTATTTCCAGTAGTATAACTACATTTGTTTTCAAATAAGTCTCTAAGGCTTATCTGCTATTATTTCACAGCAACATTAAAAACAAATTTTTATGGGGATTATAATATGATGTTCAATCAAGATGAAAATGTATTATAGCATTGGCCAAAAGCCAGAAGGAGCTTTATCCCAATATGAATTTTATGAACCACCATTGCATACACTATTGTTAGGAATTTGACATTAAAGACATTCTCTTCCTTTATATATGATTGGACTTGAAGGTGAACATTAAAGATGAAATATTTTAAAAATAAATTTTACTTAGGCTATAGTTGTATTTCATTTATATATATAAGTGTGAGTGATTATAAATTGGTTTCACAGTAGTACTGAGTACATTGGATACACAGCTATAGCCTAGGATGAAGGAGGGAAGGGGAGGGAGAGGGGAAGGGGGGTGGGTCAGTAGAGGGAGGGTTAGTAGGGGGGACCACACCTATGGAGCATATTGTAAGTACAAGTTGGATCTATCAGGTGTAAAACACAAATGTCTTAATGCTGTAATTGGGTAAATTAGGTGAAAGCTATGTTGATCGGTAGGTTGAAAGCACTCCAATTTGTACAAATAATCAACACACTGAATCCCATAATGGCATAAATGTATCATGATCTATGGACAAATGACTTAATAATAAAATAAATAAATAAAAGTAAATTTTACCCTTATTAGTAAAGGAAAGCCCTAATAAAACTTTCCACCACCATTTTTTTCCTTCCATCTGGCTGAATATGTTTGAGGCCTTAATATTGTTCAGTTACTCCAGGAAACTTTTCATGGGCTTTTTGGGGTTTTTTACTTGTTCTTGGCAACATAGTATCCTGGTCATATATGTTATAAACTTTTCCCCATTGAAACCTTATGATTACCTGCCTTTTCTGCTGACTAAGGATTCCTGGAAAAAGAGTGAACAATTCTCATCAATTTTTGTAACTTCATTGTTTACCAGGCTGCATTTACATAACGAGACTGGCAATTGAATCATATTTAAGTAATAAAATCATCACAGTGCTGTTTAGAGCTTTCTAGAGAGATTTTCATGCAGAGAGATTTTCCTTTTAGTCATGGAAACAAGTTGCAGAAAGGTGAGCGTGCTCCTCCTGTCTTTGCACGGTCTTGGTTCCTTCTCTGGGGCAGTGTTGCACTTACTTGAAACTTGAGGTACAGAAACAAAACGTTAGAGGTGGAAGGTATTAGAGAGAAACTAGTTTAATGGTCCATCATTTAGTGAACAAACCTTTTTGTGTCCAATTCCACTCTCAATGGGTGTAGTTATACAGTGGACATCTTTTTTTTTTCTCTTAGTTAATATGGATTCTGTCTACCTCTGGTGATAGCATCCCCATCTTCTACTACCAGTCCGTATCCTGATTCTAGGAGAGTCTAAAGGATTCAAGGCCTTTCCCAGTTCTATTCCTAGATCTTTGTGCTTCTTTTATAATTAGTTTACATTAGAAAAATACACGTTTAAGTTTAGTTCTCTACTTCTTCCTCAATTAGAATATGAACTTGGGAAAGGAGTATTAGTAACTGTGTATATACCAGCTCCTATCCATCCTCTTATTCCTACATGTTGTTCCTCAAAATATATTTATTACATCAAGTCATGAATGGTCAGTAACCAAAAAGTTATTGAAGGATAAATTGAAGAGATCTCTGGGTCTTTCAGACCTGATTATTTTGATTTAATCAAATACATGTTGGTATAAGAAAGCCCACTGTTCCAATATCAGCAATGGTTCTAAGCTGTATACAGTGTATATGCTATGTAAAAATTATGGACTATTTGCATAGAATGCTTATTTTTCCAATTAACAAGTGTTCCAATGGTTGAGTTATGCTAATTTAGTTATAAAATACCCTTTTAGCTTGTAAATTTTTTGACTTCATTAGATTAGCAAAAGAGAAACTAAAAACCTAGTAGCCTCTCTGAAACTAGAACTCTAATTGGAAATTTTAGGATTTCAAAAGAATATCTGTTCTGAATTTTTGTAACCTCTTTAGCCTTGCTTTCTTCTTTAGTGTCCTTCCCTCAGAAACTTAAAAGAAAAACTAAAATGAAATATCAGTTCACTAAAGCAAGCATGCTGCCCCAAGGTTTGGCAAAGTGCATCTTGTCTCACTGTTTCTATTAAGGCATCTACAAGGGGAAAAAAATAAGTTTACCAAAGTCAGCCCCTCTGGCCAGTCTTTCTTACTTGCAAATAATGAATCCAAGGGAAAAAAAGTAAAATGCCAACATCTTGTTAAAAGTTCTCAAAAAGTTTCCAAAATTTTATGAAAGTAAAAAGTAGAAAAATAACACTAAAAGTGCTGGCCTGGTGAAACAACCTACAGGCTGAGTCAGAGTTCCCACTTCAGGGCTGTGAAGTGTCCTTCTCATCAAATGGAAGTTCTCTGCAAATGCTCCATGAGTTGTCCATGTGATGGCAATAACAAAAGCCATTCATTCAAAAGGATGAATTTACAGGTATATGTAGGAGTACAGAGATAGGCCAAATTGGAAATAAAAAAACCCCAGAGATTTCAAAAATAAGGATAAAAGGATTACTTTGCAATGCTAAATAACCTGGTCTGAAATTAGAATTTTATCAAAATTAGCTTCTGGACTGAACCATTGCTAGCCTGAGCTCTGGTTAATAACTGAAAACAATTTTTATGCAACGTGGAAACAGTTGGCAAATGTGTCTTTTAAAATTAAAATGTCTTTGATATCTAAAAGTTAAACATTTTAATGTTTTCTTTACTTTCACCTAAAGTATACCAGTAGCATACTGATATTAAAGGCAGAAATGACTTGTACGTTTCATTTCAAGTTTTAAATGAAAGTTTCAAATTATGCAATGAGAGATCATTGATGCAACTCTAATGGCCACTGTGGAATCATACACTCTTTCTATTCAGAGCGTTTAATAAATACAGGTGGATATAGAAATGAGAGAAACATCTGCACAAATATTAAAGCTGCAGAAGTTAGAATCACCTAATGAAGGTCGTAGTTAATTGTCACTATGAGTGTTGTTAAGACAAACTTGTCTTACCATACGCTCTCTACACTCCTTGAGTCATACGTTAAACTCTCCCTCAAGGAAATGATGTAGTTTGTGCAATTCTTCCTGGAGCCATTAAGCCAATGGAAATGTAACAGCATTGAGAACAAAGAGACATGCTCTGTTGTTCCTGTAAATGTATTCTGGAAAACACTAATATGGAGATGTGCTTCACATGGGGAAAAGCACAGCTTATTCAGCAAAGTTTGGAGGATACCCCATGCCATTCCTTTTAGAGAATTACTGTGAATATTAGCATAAATGAGGTTTGATGCAATAAAGGAAATTTGACTTTGCTACCTGCATATTTTCCAAATCTTAGATGACATTAGAACTATTTTGTCAAGTAGCTCCCACCAACATCAAAGAAAACTGGTAAAATATGTGCTTATTTCAGGAAGTATGGGGATAAGGTCACTTTCCAACTAGAATCAGTGTCAATCCTATAAAACTAAGAGACAGTCTCTGCATTCCAGTCACTGGAATGGAATATCCTTTTATAAAAGTAAACAAAATCCTGCATTCCAGATTATACAAGTTCTGAGAGTCTTCTGGCATGAGATGGAGTCCCAAAAGCTTGTCATCTCTGGGTGCAAAAGACTCAGGGCCTTGCCTTACAAAGCTGAGGATTGGACGCAGAAAGACGATGACGCCACGAAAGCACTAGAACATCCTAGAAGTTCACCTTCTCTGGTGAACTTGACATTCAAGTCGGTAGTATTTCTCACACTGGAACTTGTTCAACAACCCCATAGCCAACTTTCATGGCCCGCAGTCTTTTTCATATGCAAACCCTTCTCCACACCTGTAGCAGAGTAACATCCTAACGACACATGGGAACATGTAACTCACATCCTTAATGTCTTTTAATGATTCCATATCATTTTATGGATAAAATTTTCAGAGTTTCTGAAATTCCTCATGATTATGCTGTCTTCCCCCCACCCCTAGATTTGGAGAAATGCTGTGCATTTATCCAGGTGTTTTAACTTGGTAGAGCCACTGCAATAGACTATTCTGGCAGGTCTTAACTGTACAACAGTCTATGAGTCATGCATTGCAGTCAACATGAGTCTCTTGCGAGGGACCATAGTGACCCACCTTATAATACTTAATACGTTGCCTGAAATAACAGGGCCACCTCTTGCCGATGTAACGCGAAAGATGTAATGTAAAAATAACATGGACATCCACTTTGAGGAAATGTACTGGACCTGTTTGAAGTTTAATAGCAAACAAAAAAGAATTATCGCACACTCATGCAACTCCTAGTATGACATGGAGAAAAGCCCTCAGTCTGTCGCCTGCTGTTTTGTTATTTCTTACACGTAGCTTTCAGAAAGGAAAGAACTGAGTATGGTTGGAAGAACTTTGTGACTAAAGAAAATATTCGGGGTACTTAATCAGAGAACCACATTAATGTGGTCAACTCTACAAAATAAAGTGCTATGAATGAAAGCTGTGATTATTCCCATGGTAGATATTAATGACTATTTTCAGTACTCCATATGGGGTAGAAATGGTCAGTTCATTTAGACTTTGCGTGTGGAAAGAGTGAAGGAGAGTTCATACCTTATATCCGTTCACTCTTCAGGCAATATGGCATTTGAGGACTCCAACTTAGAAGATCTGTGTCCACTCTGTCGTTTTTCCTCCTGGCATAACAATTCACTGCTATAATCTGCCTTTCTACTTGTGCAGGCAGCATCCATTTATGTAACTATTAGGCTTAATAAAGTGACAGAAAACACAGCCTTAAGCAAATGACTATACTATCCATCAATTCAGTGACTCGAGAGATGATGCCATTATACATAAGACAGAACCGCTGTTCAGCGTTTTCACCAGCAGCGTTGCATTGCTTGTTTCATGCACTCATATTTCCTGTTATAAAAGGTTGAAAGCTTAAGCAGTTGTGATGGGAGACACTTTGCATACACTTAATCTCTCCTTGAGCATCATAGTCTTCTGACAAATACATAAATGAACTGGAGGCACTGCAGGTTATGTGCATTTTCATTTCAAGAAGATTGCCTTTTTATTGTTTCTTATTTTGCATTGATATTCTGAAGCTGTAAAAAGAACAGTAGAAATAAAAGGAAGTGGAAATGAAAGTGTTACAATTGAGTAATGTTGTCCAGGAACCTTAGCTTTGAAAGCTTATCAATCATTTGTACAGCAAAGACAAGCCCACAAAAACCAGTCTTATTACTGATTTTAATGTTCTTAAATGCCTCAGAATATTTCTGTTGACTAACTTATTCCCAGGGGGTCTCTATAACTCTTTCACGTCACCCAGGTACTGCTTTCTAAATTACGGTGATGGGAAATTCAATTACTACTGTACTCTTTCAGTGGCCTAAAAGAATAAATGGTCTTCCTGAAATGTTTTTCTCTTTGGAAAGGCCTAGAACGGTGGAGGTGGATAGTATCTTCGAGATTATCTGATTCAGTGCTCTGATGATCAGAATGTTCTGCAAAATGACTTAAAAAAATTACAGATTCTCAGGCTTTGTATTCTCAGGCTCAGAATCTACAGATTCTCTCTTAGATCCTCTGTTATAATAAATTTGACACAGGACCCAGGAATCTACCCTTTGTAGTAAGAATTGGATCCTCTTAGGATCCAGCTGGTTTGGGAGAAAACAAATAAGTCCACCTTTTTTCTTTCAGGGAGTGGAAGAAGCAGATCCCTGGATAAATTATTGAGTAATTGATCTAAGTTATATCATACAACATTTTAAATATTGATATTAGCTCAGGAAAAAAAAAATGTTGATGGGCATCCTTTTTTTCATCCCATGGTAAGGAATGGGAGAATTTAGTTTCTTAGACCTAAATTGCATGACCTTCTGTATTGAATAAAATAATGTCATGTGGGAGAAGTGGCAGGAGAGGCCCTGCTGTGTCCACAGTAGTGCTTCTCAACTGAGGATGATTTTACTCCCCAGATAACATTTGATGATGTGTAGAGATATTTATCATGTTAAAACTGGGGAGTGGTACTACTGGTGTTTCCTGAGTGGAGAAAGGGATGGATGGTAGTAAACATGTTAGAATACACAGGGTTACTGCCTGCTGCCTCCCCCCAGAGACTCGTTTACCTATTTAATTCCTTCTTGACTGTCTTCTTTCTCTGATATATTTTGGAGGAATATTTGGAGCATTTTGTTTTCTTCTTAAAATTAGATAGACACTCTGCATCAAAGCGTAGGGGTCACTTGTTGGCCCATATTAGGCTGCACTGCACAAAGTTTCTTATTCCCATAGGATCATATACTAAAGCTTTTCAGAATCCCTCCTCCCTATTCTTCTCAGATATCTAAACCTGCTTGTTCCTAGAATATCTTAATTATGTCTGTTTCCACCTTTTGACATTTTGTCTCTAGATCCTCTGGATTCTGCTTCCTTATGGTCATCTACAAGCTGTGTCAACTTCTGCTGATTTTGAAAGGAGACTGGGAGGTTTCTGGCTTCAGTCAGTCCAGAGCTTATGTGAATGAAATGCTCATTTTACGTAGAATAACTTATCATACTAAATCAATATGATTCTATTTTCCTGATATTCCTCTGTTCTATTTCCTTCTGTCTCTGCTATATGTGTTTAACTCAGATACTCATCATTTTTTTCATGAACTACATAATCAAATAACTAACATCTTAACAGTTTTGCAAATTTTTGCCATTTCCCCACCCATTCTCTACCTAATAATTTTCTTTGTGAAGTGCTTTTCCTTATTAAATCAATCAGTAGTTCTCAGTTTTAGGAATGTTTCCCAAACTTTGATTATGGGTGGAATATTTTTTAAGAGGAAAAGATTATTTCATATTACTTGTACGTATTATTATATTGTACAATCACTTACATGTGTTCAAACATAAAACCAAATTAATCCTGTTTAAGTTGACAGCTTAATACAACTATAAGACCAAGACATATTTTCAATAAATACAATACAATAAAATTCAAATTTGTCATATTAATCTAATATGAAGGTTAATATTGTCCCCAAATTGTAGCACTGCTTTTAGCAGCCATAGTCCTTTTCTTTTTTACGTATTTACGCTATAAGTTACAGTACTGCTTGATTTTTCTAATTCTTTATTTTGTCTGGCATGAACTCTTTATTTAAATATGAAAGCTACATTCCTTCTGTCTGCATTAACCCAGGTCAAATAACTGGTCTGTAGCAATATAACCAAAATGCAGAACTAAGATAAACAGAAACAAGAGAAATTGTTTGATAAGCTATACTATCTAAGTCTCACATTATTTTCTGATATTTTTATAATATTCTATTATATATTCTCATATTTTTATAATATAATGAAAGAAAGAACACAAAATTAAAAATTCTCATTGTTAACTGATATCAGACTGTCAGCTCAAGAACTGTTTTGCAGTAAGAGGAAATAATGACCTGTAGAACTGAACATAAATGTCATAGCAAGGCATGTAAATTCCTCAATATACTGTTCTTTTCTCATCTCTCCAGGATTGTCTATTGGGCACCTGCTGCTTCAACACCTATTACCTAGCGTTACTGAGCTCACTAGGTTGTCCTTTCTCTGCACAGTTGCAGGTCTCCATGTGCAGGCTTTTGCTTCTTTGTCAATGTTTTATTT
Organism: Arctocebus calabarensis; assembly: GCA_963573935.1. Classification (NCBI taxonomy): domain Eukaryota; kingdom Metazoa; phylum Chordata; class Mammalia; order Primates; family Lorisidae; genus Arctocebus; species Arctocebus calabarensis. Next base: position 51,294 of record CAUYON010098452.1, on the reverse strand, counting down.
TCTCTACTAGTTTTTTTTTTTTTTTTTGATACAGAGTCTCATTTTGTTGCCCTGGGTAGAGTGCCGTGGCATCATAGCTCATAGCAATCTGAAACTCCTAGGCACAAGCGATTCCTCTGCCTCAGCCTTCCAAGGAGGTGGGACTACAGGTGCTCACCACAATACCTGGCTATTTTTAGAGACTGTGTCTCACTCTTGCTCAGGCTGATCTCAGCTCCTGAGCTCAAGCAATCCACCTGCCCCAGCCTCCCAGAATGCTAGGATTACAGGCATGAGCCACTGTGTCCAGCCTCTGTTTCTTTATATTTCTAAATCATCCTTCAGGATCTAGCATAGGTAGCATTTTTTTCTTTTCTACAACCACTTCTAGAAGTTCAGGTTGAAATGTCTCCCTATTCTGTAGCCTAGTGGCACCTGTGCAAAGCTTCAGCCTATCCCCTTCTTTTTAACAATGACCATTTATTTCTTCACTAAGCCATATGCTTTTAAGAGTAGATGATACCAAAAAAAAAAAAAAAAAAGTAGACAAATACCGCCAGCACCTAGGTCCAGGCCCTGTCACACCGTAGTTTCTAGGTAAATAAATAGTACTCCACTGAACCATTTTTAATTAAAGGGCTATTTCTGGTGACCTTTTTTTTTCTTCTTATTTTTTTTTTTGAGGTTTTATGGTTACATTGTTTTGTATTACTCGATGCTGAATATACTTTGAAAAAAACAAGGTATAGTTAAAAAATACATTGGATTTGAAGTAAGAGGACTGACATTCCTATCCTGTCCTTTTATTTGTTCTTGTGTGTAAAATGCAGCTAATCCCCCTTACACACTATTTTTGCAAATGTGCAAAATCCTGGCACAATCTTTGGCCCATAAGAATCTACTCAATAAATGTTAGTTTCCTTTCTATATTATTGTTTTACTTCTTTTAATCACCTTTGGTGGTTTGAACTTACTGTTACCAGTAAAGCTTCAAATGTACATACTTCCTTACTGCAGTTAGATTGAGGACCAACATTAGTTGTTTTTTCTGACTAAGCTTGAAGATTTCTGTATAAAGTACATAACACAAACCATCTCTCCTTTTCATCCTCCTAGGATACTCTTCTCCCTCTAACTATTTATATCCATTCAGAACATTATTGCCACGGGCGTGAGAGAACCTTTACTTTGTTCCTATTACCTAGAGATATCCATTTTCTTCCATCTCTTTATAGTCTCTTTTCATCAGCATCTACTTTGAGAAATGTCTCCTTTACCTACATTATATTGCTGAGTTCCCTTTTTTATGCTCTCATATGGATATTAGACCTATAGCTTTAATGCTTTGGTAAGAGGCTTCAGATTTACCCCTGAAACAAAATTTATTGTAGAGGTCATGTCATGTGGAGTGAAACAGTATGAAAAATCTCTAAACAGTGGGTCCTTTCTTATCTTTCACATATATTTTATAAACAAAGATAGATAAAAGATAGATCTGAAAGCAGTTGAGACAAGACAGATGTAGTTGGTGCCAACAATGGGGGAAAAGGAACAAAAAGACTGCAGTTTGCTTGTGGTAGGTAGAAATGCCAACTGCCAACTACAGAAGGAGTTATAAGGGAGAAATCCTTAATAATATAGACACTTATTGGTCTAACAAATTTGGGCTAGATGGAAAAGAAAGACTTTGCAGTTGTGGGAATTACTGTAGGATGAACTAAGCTACTAAGGGATGCAGTGAGTGTCACTGGAGATAAAGTATCTGAGTTAACATCCTGAGTGTGAGAATATGAAATCAATTCATCACAAAGTAGCAGGCCAGAGACTCTGACCCACTGGAGATCCTGTTCCCACAGATTGTTCTTTGGTTCTGTGCCATCCCCAGCACTGAAAGCAGTGTGTGCGCAGGTGGTATTTGTATGAGATTAAGGCTGTGCCTGGCAGACCCTCGTCCATTTCACCTTTAGCCTACTGTTCAAATTCAGTTCTAATTAAAACTTTGGTGTCTTCTGGTAAAGAGGTTCATGACTAATGGGAAACACCTTTGAATATTTAGAACTTCAGAAGAAAATAAACTTGGCTGTTGTTTGCCCTGACTGTCACATTCACAAAGAGTATCACTTACCATGCGGTAGTCAATAACAGAGAACGTTCCTATGGTCTTCTAGGTTTGGGATAAAGTCTTCTGAGCTAGAAAATCTCAGTCAGGAGTTAGACGCTTCCAAGTAGTGACCTCAGGCACTCTTAATTACATGTAGCCTATATTTGGGCCAGAGTTAATATATGTCATTGCTAAAAACTGAACACTGTTTGACAACTTGCACAAAGGAAGAGAAATTGAAGGAATCCTTTAGTGTGTTTCTGCTTCCAGATTTCTTGTAACAACCTGTTTAAGAAATGAAGTCATTTCGGCTATTATGAAAGGCACATATGATACCATTATTTTTGACTTGTTCTTAATATATTTTTTAGCTTATGAGAATATCGATATTCACTTATGTTTGAAATTGGTTTAGAAATTTCTTTCTATGCTTTTATGTCAACTATTTTGTATGTGAAGTTACATACCTTGCTCTTGGAGAATTTTCAGTATGTTGACAGAAAAGATAATTCTTTATATTAATGACAAGGCAAGCCAGAGGCTAGAAGAAAGCATTTAATACACACACACACACACACACATACACATGTATTATCCAATATATATATATGTATTATCCAAAATATACAAAAAAACTCTTTAAATTCAATAAAATGAGCAATCTGTTTAAAAATTGGGTAATAGGTCTAGAAAACACACATCACCAAAACGATATGTAGATGGCAAATAAGCATATGAAAATATGCCCAACATTATCTGTCACTGAACAACGTATGTGCTTATTAGAATAACCAAAATCCAAAACACTGGCAACACCAAATATTGGCAAGAATGTGGAACAACAGTAACAAACACTCATTCATTCCTGGTGGGAATTCAAAATCATACCAGACACTTGGGCAGTCACTTACAAAACTAAAGGTATTGTTATCATATAATCCAGTAACTGTGTTCTTTTATAGTTTACCTGAATTACCTGAAAACTTATGGTAAGACAAAAACCTGCACACAGATGTTAATAGCAGCTTTGTTAATGTCAGAATGTGGACACAGCCAAGATGTTCCTTAATTAAAGACCGAATAAATAAATTGTGGTATATCTATATGATGTAATATTATTCAGCAGTAAAAAGAAATGAGCTGTCAAGTCATGAAAAGAAACAAGTAAACCTTAAATGCATATTATAAAATAAATAAAAGTTAATCTGAAATGATTCCAACTATATGATGTTCTAGAAAAGATAAAACTATGGAGATGGAGATAGTAAAAAGATCAGGGGTGCCAGTGGTAAGCAGGCAGGGAGGGAGGAATCGACAGAGCACAGAGGGCTTTAGGGCAGAGAGACCCTTTCGTACGATATTATAATGGTGGATGCATGCCATTATACATTAGTCAAAACCTATGAAACGTACATCGAGAGTGAACCTTAATGTAAAGTAGGGGTTTTACATAATCTGTCAATGCAGTAACAAATGCCTCCCTCTGGTTGATCTGTACAGCTGGGGAGGCTGGGGGTCGGTGGAATCAGGGTATATGAGAATTTAATGCTTTCTACTCACTTTTACTATGAACAAAACTGCTCTAAAAAATAAAGTCTATTGTAAAAAGAAAAGATAATGCTTCAGTGTTAAGTGGTATGTAAGAGTTGTAAAAAGTGTAGTTAACTCAGAAAAGACTTAATCAGTCTAAAGAGGTTTGAAAAAGACTTCACAGAAGCTGAGACTTTTAGGGTAGGATTTCAGAGGCAAGCAGAATTGTACCTGTCTGCAGGAAGGCTTGTGTTATCGGCAGAAAAGGAGAAGAAGTGAGGAGAAGGGGGTTAAACAGGAGGTAGAAGAGGCATGGCCTGCTCCGGCCAAGTGCCATGGCATCCTAATCAGTGCTAGAGTTGCAGCTCAAATCCGGACACCACGATATCAAAACTCCTATGCCTGCCCACTACACCAAGGGATGGTGCAGGCAAAACATTCAATCAGAGGGGAACTGGATGAAGATCAAATATCATTGTCTTTTTTTTGTTTATTTTTCTAGGTCCCTTTGCAGTAAAATAGACTGACAGCTGCAATCAACTGCAACCCTATTCTACCTTCATGATGTTTTCCTTGGCTAGAAATGCACTAAGTACTCTCAAGATTCGAAGTATTCAGCAAAATATGGCAAGATGGAACCATGTAAAAAACTCACCAGATTTTCATGATAAATATGGTAATATTGTGCTTGCTGGTGGAACCACTTTTTGTGCTGTTGCATGGTTGTATACAATAACACAGATTGGAATAATGTGGAACGTCTCCCCTGTTGGCAGAGTTACCCCGAAAGAGTGGAAAGTTCAGTAACCTTCACAGTTGCTATAATGCAGAATTGTTTTGAAACAAACTTGGCATGTACGCAGTCTGATGCTCATTAAACTATAGCATAATTGAAATAAAATATATTTGAAGACTTTCAACAGTCATTGCAAATGGTCATTATATTGCGTGGTAGCAACACAGTAGCCGTGGGTAGAGATTACAGGGGATTATGAATAAAAGATGTGGTGACCTGCAGGAGAAGTGGGTGCCCTTCACTAAGAAGCTATGTGTGCACCTAGCTGAGGCCTCAGACAAGCTGAGGAGAAGAACTGGTGGAAATTTGAATAGGAAGCTCAGGTGCGGTTCTTTCAATGCGGCAAGCCAGAAGATCGGCAGCAAGTTTTACAAGTTGCACGGGGTCTGGTGCTCTGTACCAACCTTCTAAGTGTACAATGGTTGGTGTTTCATGTTTCCTTTTCCTATTTAATATATTTTTCTCTTGTGGCCAGCCCTCACCTGAAAATATAAAGGGAAGGGAATAAGTAGTTCAAGGTTAACAAAGCTGACACTTAGAAAGCTATAGTTGTCTTCCCTGTGTCCAGTTGATATCAATGCACATCTTTTCTAACCATATGCACATACCAAGTAATGACAGTAACACAACCTACTTCTGCCTCACATAATGCAACTTTCCTTTAGAAAATTAAAAACATACTGTCTCCCGAAAGAGGACACAAAATCCTCTCAGGGTGACACTCTGAACTTCCAGTTTAATGGCACCATTGCCCTGATCCCTAGTGGATCATTAGGGGTATTAGTGAGAGGAGTCACTCTCATATTCACCTCTTGATCCCCAGACCTCTAACTCCTGTCTCTAGGGGAACATCACTGTATATTTGTCACTTATTTAGAGCGTATCCAAGCATCCCAGGAGATGTTACCTCAACCAACAGGGTGCTGTAAGGAACATGTCAGAAGACGATTTACCAATCTACCAGTGACTCCCATAAATATGAACCCACTGCGGCACTTCATTGCTATGAAATGAGTTGTTTTAAATCTGTGATACATGGCATACCATGATGCTGAGAAAGGCATTTTGCAAGTCCCAGGGGGATAGCATTCACAGAAGAGTTATAGGGAGAGAAGGGAAGTCCACATGCTTAGTAAGTGGATATTCATGTGAGGAAAAGTACTGCTTTCTTCATGATGGAAATTGTCCATGGAGGCAATCTGGAACTCATGGCTGGCTAATATGCTACCTTCCCTAGGAAATGCTGCCAAATGGAAGTGCAGTGTCTGTCCCTTTACTAGGTTGGGCAATGAGCAATATGACAGCCAGGCTGCCTTGATAAGTGGAAGTCTACATTGTTGACCCAATCTATAACCTGCATTTCTGCTCCTGGGTCATCTTCTCCACCTGATCACCAAGATACTTCTCTGCCGAGTATCCTTTTGGTGAGCATTTATATGGGGCATGGATATCTTCCAATCTTGTTCACATGGAGAAGTCTACTCACACAATCCAGCCTCACACTTTCTGCACAGCGTTCTCTTCAATTTCCTGAGCATCTTGTCGAGCCATTGGCTATTATCCATGACTCTCTGTAGACTCGTCCCCCTGGCCTTGTCTCTTACCATACAAAATGAACAACTACGTGCACTATTTAAAGTACTTCCCATTAGGAAAGTTCCACTTTCCCTTCAGGGCAAACCTGGCATTAAACTGTATTGCTGAAGCTGAACACTTTCAAGTATGGCTGGCACATGCTGAACTAGACCTGGATTTCTTCTCTAAATGGCTGATAATCGGAAGCTTATCCTGTGTTCAAAGTGAAACAAGATACACACACACAACTTGTAAACAAGCCCAGATCTCTCTGACTTTAGAACCTTTACTTTTACTTGGAAGCTACACCATTCACTACTCACGAGTTTTCTCGAGCTTTGTAGGTGGGACATTCTGGAGAAGGATTCAATGGAAGCCGACTAGATAGGAAGCCATCATAGGTTGTTGTGAAAATTATGGGAACTCATCAGGATAGTATTTCAACCAGGAAGTGGGGATAGAGGAAACAGGTAGCATAAATGGAGTATTTTAAAACAGCAGTCACTTTATTCCTTACCTCTTTCCTGAATATTTTTTGATTTGAGAGTAGGATTAAAATCTTTTTTCTGTTTATATATGTATATGTGTGTGTGGAGAGAAAATGTGTATATGATTTGTGTAATGTTTATATATTCTTTATTGTATACACTTTATATATAATATGCAATTTGTGTATAAACAAATACATAGATATATACACATACACATAGGTAGATGTAGATACACATATGTACATATATATTTTAAGAGAAAAATTATTTTAAGAAGGGTATACAGAGGGTGCCAAAAATGTATACACATTTGAAGAAAAGAAAAATAACTTATACTCAGGTCACATTTGATTTCTGTGATTACAAGAAATATGAGATCCAATATACAAGATAAACATGATATATCTTGAGTATTAACTATTTGAATGAAGTTTTTTCCTTTCTTAAAATGTATATAGACTTTTGCACCCTACGTGTATGTGTGTCTGTGAGTGCATATATAATTATCATGATACTTACAATTTTGGACCCGTGCTTTCTAACATTTTCACTGGAAATTATGGTAAGACCATATGCAAAATATCAGTTGAAAGCCATTTTTTAGTTCCCATGTGTCTGAAACCTAACTTTTCAATAAACTTATCAAATTATAAGCCCTACATGCGTGTGTGTGTATACATAAAATAAATGTTACATTGTTTGACACTATTTGTAGAAAATTATATTATTATTATGAGAATATGTTATTGACGGTTACCAAGCATATTTTTTTGCTTGCTGTCAGCAGAGACAGAGAACATCATTTTGACATAGGTTATTTCTTTATGTGGACAATCTGGAATGCTGGGACTATATTTCTCCACTAGTCTGTGTGGTTAAGTTTGAACAATTAAAGGGGAGTAAATAATTACAATTTCCTATATCAGTGTGTTCTACAGTTGTTAAAGAATTAAATGTTTTTCTATTTGAAATTTATAGTACTTCTATAAAGTCTATAAACTGGTCATTTACCTTGTTGAATAAATGTGTACCCTTAACTAGTCATAGATGTCTTAACTAGTTAAGACATGGAAATCATTTAAAGATTGAGATGTAATAGAAATAGAATCCACATGTCTTGGTTTATGTTCTACTGTGCCTTTAGGAATTTCATGTACTTTCTAAGAAAAGACAACTCTGACCTTATCCCAACTGATGATGGTACATGGATAGATAAATGGTGTGACTATATGGCAACTACTGGGAGAACTGGTAAGTAAAAGAGTCAGACCAGAGAAAATGGCAACACTGTGGGTGTGAGTTTGATCAGTCTGATATACGTGCAGATACTTTAATGGGATTTGAACATGAGTTCTGGTATGTGACTATTCTTGATTCATGACACAACCTTATCAATGATAACAGTAGGAACTATCAGAAAAACTGTATAAACAGTGGATATATCTCTGTCATGGAGTTTTTTCCTGAAGTCCTTTACTAATTTAACAGATGCACTGTGTGACAACTTTAGGGATGTAATGTAATAAAGGTTAAGTGAGATTGCAAGGCAGATCTCCGTACCCATTGCAAAAACACATTCTAGCAATGAAAAATATACTCTTTTTAAGTGAAGTGTCTGCTAATTTTGGAAATTGTTCAAATATTTATTACAAGTACAGAAAAGTACATGTGTGATATGCATCATAAAATCATTCACGTTTTGCAGTAACAACAGTTGCTGTCCTGCGGGGAGTAACATTAATTTACACAGTATCTTTTATTTTCCAATAACCTTTTACATTACAAAAAATTCTGCAACTTCAATTTCTTCTCCTATCTGGAAACCATAGAAACCAATGTGAAATTATAGCTAAGAAGTTCGTCACTGGGCTATCTCAAGCTGATCTCCATGGAAACATTTCACATTTTCTTGAAATGAAAGATCTTCCAATCAGGCACACAACCATAAGTGATGGGTGTCTGACAAATATAACAACAAGAGAAAGAAGTACGTGGATATGGATATTTTATTGGATAATATATACAAGAGGTTTTTAAAAACTATTTTATAAATAAGAACATTTAAATGGTAAATATGATGCCAACTACAGAAATAAAGTAAAATACAGTTTTGAAAACAACATTCTGTTACTCTTTTCACATATTGTTCTTTCGAGATTTTTGCATTAAAGACAACTTCCTAAAATAGTATGGACTTCGGATTCAGAAAAATCTGTATTCAGCTCCTAACTCAACCCTTTAGCAATCAGGTTCATCTCCTTCATTTTCTTAGTGTAAAGTTGAATAATACCTGATTTTCAGAATTCATTTGAAGATTTGATGAGTAAAGGTAAATACTTAATAAGCAATAATAAATTTGTATCTTGTAAAATAAATAAATGAGTGATGGCAGTATTGGTGATGATGATTTCAGCTTTGTAAAGAATGGTAATAAATGGCCAGTACTGTTTTAAAGGATAGAGATTAGATATGAATGCCACATTCTCTAATATCAAGAGCTTTGACCGCAATTTAGCTTTAACAATATAAAAATTATCTCTAGTTCAAAAATCAGCTAATATCTAAAGAGTCACTTGAAAGATTTCTTGGAGCTGGGTCAACTGAATAGGGTAGGAGAGGGGTTTCTTCACATTATTGGCTTGGATTCTAAAATAAACCTGTTAGATAAAAATCATATTTTCAAAATTACCTTAAATCACACGTATAATTTAGTATTCATTGTAGTATAACTTTCTGTTATGCACATACAAAATGTATACATTTGCTAAGATATATGATGAATGTAATGGTAGAATAGACTCACACAGAGTGTAAGGACATGCCCTTTTGTGAGAGCAAAATATAATCAAGAGAATACTTGGAAGCATGTAGACTTACTGAATTATAGAATTTTCAACCCCATACATGTTTTTGTCTTTATTATTCTATATCTTGTGTCCCAGTCTCTTATTTTCTGCCTAGCTCTCTCTCTTTCCTCTGTCTCCGTCTCTATCTTTATCCCCAAGCCCATATACACGTACTTGAATCCGATTTTGTTAAATACATATATTATGTGATTCCGCGATATTACCATAGAAACAATATTAAAATAAAGCAGCTTTTAAACTTCTTCTGCTATAACACGTTCTGAATAATGGATGTAAGACAGACTTCTATGAATGTATTCAGAATGTGATTTAAAAAAAATAGGCAGGGAAATAAAGTGAGAAACGTGCATATTCTTATGAGTTAAGAAGTTGCACAAATTTGTAAAAGTATTTTAGACACACAAATTACATTGATTATTGAATTTCTCATACAAATGTTAATGTTGAGGAAATAACTAAAGATTCCAAAGCCATATGATTACAAGTATGTTAACAAAGGGGTTAATATCCAAAATAAATAAGAAAGTCACCTAACTAGACAAGAAAACATTTATTTTGTTTTTACTTTTTGAGACAGAGCCTCAAGCTGTCACCCTGCGTAGAGTACTGTGATATCACAGCTCACAGCAACCTCCAATTCCTGGGCTTAGAGTGCTGTGGCATCACAGCTTACAGCAACCTCCAATTCCTGGGCTTAAGCGATTCTCTTGCCTCAGTCTCAGCCTAGTAAGTAGCTGAGACTATAGGCACCTGCCACAACACCCAGCAATTTTTTTCTTTCTTTCTTTTTTTTTTTTTTTTGTGGTTGTCATTGATGTCATTTGGCAGGTAGGGCTGGATTCAAACCCGCCAGGTCTGGTGTATGTGGCTGGCACTTTAGCTGCTTGAACAACAGGTGCCAAGCGAAGAAAAAGTATTTTTTAAATGCCTGAAACCTAAGGAGACATTTTTCCAAAGAACATGAAATGTTCAATAGATATATGAAAAGGTGCTCAATAGCGCAAATCATTAGGAAAATGCAAATCAAAATCACAATTAAATGTTACCTAACATCTGTTAGAATAGCTATAATCAAAGACACAAGAGAAGGTGAAGGTGCGGAGAAAATGGACTCTTTGTACGCTGCTAGTAGGACTGTCAATTGGCATAGTCATTATGGAAAACAGTATAAAGTTTCTTCAGAAGAGTAAAAATAGAACTAAAATATAATCTAACATCACAATTCTTGGTATCCAAAAGAAATGAAATATGTATCTCAAAGAGATAGCTGTACCCTCAAGTTCACTGAAGCATTACTCAGATTTTCCAAGACAGGGAAAGAATTTGTATCCATTGAAAGAAAAATGGTAAACAAAATGTGATGTACACATCCACACAATGGGATATTATTTAGCTATTAAAAAGGAGATGCCATTGAAGATAACATGGATAAGTGTGGAGGATCTGTGCTAAGTGACGTGAGCCAGGTGCGGAAAAGACAAAGTGTGAATGAAGCACTCACATGTGGACGAAAAAGGTTCCACCTGTTGAAGCAGAGAAGAGAATTATAGTTGCCAGGGGCTAAGGATGGGGAGAAATGGGGAGCTGTTGGAAACAAATTAACTTTCTAGCAAAATACAACTTACAACAATGAATGAGTCTTAAAAAATATGAAGTCCAAACATAACCAAATTACCATAGAATAAATACAAGTGGTAAAGAGATTGTTAAAAAAAAATAAGACAAAAACAAATCTGAATAGGTCCAGAAGATAATTTTTCTAGACTTTTGAAGTGAAGAACATCTTCATGTTATTTAATCTATTCTAGAACAGAGAAAACAAAAAACCCAAATTCATGTTAGGAAGCATGTATATTATTGACTTTAAACATAACACAGATTATTCTAAAAATAAAATCACAATCCAATCTCATTTATTAATATTGGAAGAATAAATAGTCATCATGTGGGTATGTAACTATTCTTGCATTCCAGGAATACAAGGATTGTTAAATGTTAACAAACACATTAATATAATATATTGCCTTACTAGAATGAGATAATTAAAGCTCATATCCAAAGATAGATAAAAATATTTGACAATATTTAAAATTACTGTACTTTAAAAATCAGTAAAATTCCTAGATATATGTGTGCACACACACACAACCTTGGCTCAAAAATCCAGCATCTTAACTAATGGGAAAACTTTAGAGGATTTCTCATTAATGTAAGGACAAAGCAATATTTTCTCCATTTGTATTACTATTAAACATTTTATTGCAGGTATTAGCTTGCAAATTAGTCATGAAAAACCATAGAAGCATAAAAATTGCAAGCAAGAGCTAATCTCTGTTTGCAAATGATAGGATAACACATGTGGAAAACCAAAGAAATTGATAGAAAAACTAGGAAGGAGAAGAGAATTCTAGGATGTGATTAGATTTAAATTATAAAAGGAACTTTCAAAAAGAAGGTATGAATGAAAAAAAATTCCATTTAAGGGAAAATGGAGAGAACACCTGTACATAAAGTTATGTCCTAAAAAATGCGCACGTGCGTGCGCGCTTGTGTGTGTGTGTGTGCAAATGAAAACACATATCTTCTTAGGGAGACTTGATGTCACCGACAGTTTAACACTTCCTAAATTGATTTTTCTAAGAAAATATTATTGTTGTTTTTCTTTGAATCTTGGAAAATTAATTATGAAATTCTTTCAAGATGGCAAAAAATCAAGACACACAGAAACCTAGAAAATAGACTTATTAGTTATTAAAACATTTTCCAGAGTGTCTATCTCTAAATCACTTTCTATTGTGTACAGATAGACCAATAGAACAGGGAATCCACAAATAATCCTTATTGCATATTGAAATTTTGTAAATGATAAAGGCAATATCTAAATAGAGAAAGATGGATTTTTAATAAGTGGTGTTGAGATAATTAGTCAACCATGAGGAAAACACATAAAACTATAGCTATTTCTGACACTGTATATAATATAAATCCCAACTGATTTAGGACTCTCAATACAAAAAAAATGGAATTATACAACAAAAGGAAAATATAGGAGAATATCCTTACAAAATGGGAGGGAGAAAAATTTTCTAGTTATGAGTCCAAATCTAGATGTGATAAAAAAAAATTGATAAATTTAACATATTAGAAAAATAATATTTGCATTGTCAAAGAAAGTACAAGTAGGTAACATAAAAACCACAACTGAATAATTAGAAAAAAGTGTTTGAAAATCATATCAGTTTAAAGAATTACTGTTTCTAATGTGTAAGAACCTTCTTAATGTAGAAAAGAAGAGTACTAATGGACAAAAGAACAGAGAACCCACAGAAAGGGAAATACAAAAAGATGACAAAATGCTCTTAGACATATGAAAATACATAATGAGGAGGTGTGCTAATTATAACTTCAACTGAGATACTTTTTCTCACCAATCAGATTGACGTAAATCCCAAACATTGACCATAGATATTGCTAAGGCTGAGGGAATTCAGGCATTGTGTTGCGCATTACTATTGGGAATGTTAAATATTCCAGAGGGAGACTTCAGTAATATTCTATACTTATCCTTTGATGTAGCTTTCTCATTTTAGGAATCTATCTCAAAATGTATTGGTAAATGTATGAAAAGTTATATGCATAATGCTACTAATGGCTGTGTGTCTGTAATAGCAAGAGAATGTAAACAGTTATTAGACTTTTGTCTGTCAGCTCCAAAGCCCACCCTTCTGTAACCCCCGGGTCTGCATGCTGTGACTGCCGACCACGTTCTGTTTGTTTGCTGGCTGGGACAGTCTCTGCCTGCAGGAGGCGCTACAGCGACGCTGGAGCTCCTGGGGGAGACAGAAGGAGGCCAGGCTTCCTGTTTTGCTTCTCCTTCCTGTGTCACAACAGCAATGCTTTTTCATCCAACAAGAAGAATTTGTTCCCCACTGATTTAAATACTGTCTTTATTGTGTGCTAAATGCTTTCATCTGGAGCTTGACATGTAGATTATACAAATTCATCTGGAGGAACAAACAATGTGCAGAAAATCTTGGGCATTTTAGTAAATAGTGTTGAGCTAACTGGTTAACCATAGGAAAAATGGCTTAAACTTCTCACATCTTTCATAAGATTAATTAAATTATGAGGTTTACATGTTTTTTAAAAGTTAAATTAACTAGAAGAAAATAGAAACACCAATATTTTACACAGGTAGTAACTATTTATGATCAGAGAAATGCAGGGAAATGTTTGCAATTATCAGAACTTTGCAGTATAGAGAGGGGCTGAACAAGACTCAGACCTCTGAAGAAGAGGCCACTGGGTGGCTGGCTCTCAAATCTGTTTAATAGCAGAGTAGCTATTAAAACCTCTGAAGAAGGGACAACCAGCACCCTGGTTGATGTCTGCAATAAAATGGTAACAGTCTGTGAGAATTGGAGAAAATCGAAGCTAGAATTGATAGTTCCCTTTGGAGAATATTAGGACACCAAGTCATTTTTTTTAGATTGAAATATATAATATACATAATCAAGCATTCATCCTGATTCTTCTATGTCAACCCTAATAAAGAATAAACACAAATTGGCTCAGTGACCGGAGTTTAGTGAGTAGGGCGTCAGCCACATACACTGAAGGTTGCAGGTTCAAACCTGTCCTGGGTATGCTAAAAAATAATGACAACTGCAACCAAAAAATTGCCAGGCATTGTGGCAGGTGCCTGTAGTCCCAGCTACTTGGGAGGCTGAGGCAAGAGAATTGCTTAAGCCCAAGAGTCTGAGGTTGCTGTGAGCTGTAACGTCATAGCACTCTATCGAGGGTGACGCAGTGAGACTCTGTCTCAAAAATAAAAAATAAAAATAAACATAAATTATTAAAAAGGGGAAGTTTCTTATCCCATTATTCCAACTAATAGATGATGAAAGAAAAGATAATTAGAACATTGTTATATAGCAAAAATATGTACACTGAGGCAATAATAATGACTATTAATAACATAAAAAAAAACCCAGCCAGATCTTATACACCTGCTGGTCAAAGTACAAACATTATCTATGAGCCACTATTGCCATAAAACACTCACACAGCTGAATCTGAATCTAACTACTAACTTATAGGAAATTAGGAGACAAAGGAACATGTGGAACAATCCCATGAGACCACAGTAAGCAAGGTCAAGACTGTAAGAAATTCTTTTGGACAAATAGCCATTTTCTACCGCAAATAAATAGCAGAGAAAGAAAAAGAGGGAGTGGAAGCTTCCATATTAAATAAGACTAATAAAATCACAATTGGTGGGCCATTTTTTTGATCTTCATTCAAAGGAACAAAAAATATATTAGACAATGAGGAATTTGAACACTGAACATGTGATGTTTTTAAAGTTTTTTATCAATAAATGTAATGATAATATTTTGGTAATGTTAAAAATAAAAGTGCTCATTTTTTTAGACACAAATACTGAGACATTTATACATAAAATGTCTAGAATTTGCTTCCAAACAATCTAGCGTTTGTATGGGGGGGGGGTTGTGAGTGACAAGAGGAATCTGTAAATGAAACCAGGCATTTCATGAAGGCTATGTTAACCAGGTTGATGAAAATATTTCAAATTGTATGTAATACCAGCACATTGTACCCCATGATTGCATTAATGTACACAGCTATGATATAATAAAAATAAATATATAAAATATTTATATGTTAATATAAAAAACTATCACAGGTTATAATTGTATGAATCGGAGTTTTTTATTATTCTTATTTTATTTGTTATTACTTCTGGTTTTGTATTTACATGTTGTATTTAAAATTTTTCGCAAAAAGAATAAATACATTTAGGATACTGTAGTATATTGTTGACATTCATCATAGTCAATGATGACATTGTGCCTTTAATTGGGATACTACAATGTACTTTATAAATGTACATTAAATGTATTATTTCTTAAAATCTCCCCAATAAACATGTTAGCTATGTGTACTTGTCCCATTTGTTTTATGTCAAAGCCTTTACTGTTCCAACTATCTGCCTCTCTGCCATTATATCTAATTAGTGGTACAAGGTGTTAAAGTTTCACTTACAAATTTGTAGTGAATGTTAAATCTTTACATAGTAATAGTTCATAATAATGAAATGGTAATGAATAAAGTTTACAGTTGCTATGTACTAGGCACTTTTCGAAAGGTTTGCATGTATTTAATATCCTCAATTACTCTATGAGATAGAAATACTATTAGTATTGTTTTACAGGTGAAGAAATTGAGGAATGGAAAGGTTGGAATAGGAAAGGAAATAAAAAAGGAATAACTTGCTTGAGAATTGCTTATAAATTGTAGAGTTAGAATTTGAACCAAGTATTCTTGTATAAGGACCGTGCCTAACTTTGTGCTGCCTCCTCATAATGAAGGGTGGGCCAAATCGAAAAGTTTTAGCACTTTACTGTGTTTGGAAGGCTTGCATGATTTGTGAGTCACCTAGCTTCAAAATTACTTAAGTCATTTGTCTTGTGTTAGACATGCAGATTCCTCTTTCATTACTGTTAGAAATTATACAGTCTTTAAAATTTCAGATTAATGAGTTTACAGGTGATTAGATTTCATTGTTTTCATCTCTCAGGTAAAGTTCAAGGTGTAGATCAGCCCTTCATCCAGATGTACCCTTACGTTGTGTTGTGCACGTTAGGGGAAAGCTTTCCAATTTCCCTCCCCATCCCCTTCTCCTTTCCCTTCTCCCCTTCTCCTCTCCACTCTTCCCCTCACTTGAATATACTTGTGTTTTTTTCTCATTTGAGCATGTAGCTCCTTTTCTATAAGTTTCATATTAGAATGGAGTACATTGGATACTTGCATTTCCATTCTTGTGACATTTTACTAAGAAGAATGTATTTCAACTCCATGTGGGTAAATATAAAAGATACAAAGTCTTCATTTTTTTATAGCTAGATAGTATTCCGTGGTATACATATGCCACAGTTTGTTAATCTATCCATGGGTTGATGAGCACTTGGGTTGCTTCTACATCTTGGCAATTGTGAATTGAGCTACAGTGAATATTCTAGTGCAAATGTTCTTGTGCTAAAATGACTTTTTTTCTTCTGGGTAGTACCTACTAATGGGATTATGAGATCACACTATTGACTTGAGAAAAGAATTTATGAAGACGACCCCATTGGCAATTGCAGGAACACCAAAAATAAATAAGTGGGACATGAGAGTGCTGTGGTGTCAGTGCACCTAACATTAACCTCAAACTCCTGGACTCAAAAGATCCTTCTGACTCAGCCTCCCACGTAGCTAGGATCACAGGTTTCCACCACAGTGCCCAGCTACTTTTTCCTATTTTTAGTAGAGACCATGTCTTGCTCAGGCTGGTCATGAACTCCCTGAGCTCAAGCAATCCTGCCTTGGATTCCCAATAGTGCTAGGCATGAGCCACACGTCCAGTCCATAATCTTTTTTTTTTTTTTAATACAAATTTGGAACGTGTAAATGCCATATTATTTGTATGTTGTTTTCATTTCTTTGATCATAAATAGTATCAGACATTTTAAAATATGATTGCTATGTGTATGAATATGTGCATGTTTTATCTTGTGTTTATTGTCTATTATTTTCCTTCATCTGGTTTTGACTGACATTCTTTTCCTTGTAAGACTTAATTATATAGCAAAGAACCAGTTCTTTTCTGTCGTATGTGCTGTAAATGTTTATTACTTTATTAGCTGCCTTTTTCATGTATCTCCGATATTTTTGACAGATAAGTTTTCAATTTTAATGTAGTTATTTAATCAATCATTTTCTTTGACCTTTTCCTATGAGCCTTTTTTTGGCTTGAGTAGACTTCGGAGATAACATCAGAGATGATTTCACAAACTTGTGCCATTAAGTGATTTGATTTTGAAATATTCTTCTTCATTTTGTCCATAATGTTCTGGACAATTGATTTCCTTTCAGATCCTTCAATCTACTAAACTCTTGGCCAACTTGGGCTTGAAGAGACAAGTGCCTGTTGTCTAGGAAGTTCAAAGTTGGACAAGCACAACTTGTTCAAAGCTGCTTTGTAGTCTACGTTAATCGAAGACTCTGGCTGTTAAAAATCGAAGACTCAGTCTCAGCAATAACTTCACGGCATTGAGCTGAGGAATATCATTAGTCTAAGGCTGTGGAAATCATTTTGTGACTAGAGAATTATCAACTCTTTATAGTATGGCTGTAATGCAAATCAGTCAGTGGTAGAAAAAGAGGAGAAGCAATTAAAAGACATCAACATGTATTTCTTAAATTTTTGTTAGTGTTTAGGATTCATTGAAGGTTTAAAGAATTAGGTTACTCTGATTGCATTTGTTAGATAAAGTTCCCTCCTGTAATTAAATCCCATCCTGGAGAGGTGTGCCATACACTGTGATCCCCCAGCCCCCCTCTCCTGACCTCTCCCTGATTCCTCATTTTCTTCGCACACCTTGTATTAGATCATCTACTGCCTGCATGTTAGAATAGAGTACAGTACATTGGAGTCTTGCTTCTCATGTTTTACTGGGAAGAATGTGTTCCTACTCAATCCAGGTTAATACAAAAGATGTAAAGGCTTTGTGTTTTTTAATGGCTGAATAGTATTCTGTGATAAACACTTTAGTGCAAATGCCCTAAAAATCAAATGATTCTTTTTTCTTCTGGGTAGATGCCTAGTCCCTGGATTTCAAGATCAAATGGGAGGTCTAATTTGGTTGTATTAGTTTGCAGTCCTGTTCATTTCTCTTGCCCAGAGGTAGATGAGATTGTTTGCTCTTTTTCTATTGATAAATTTGAGTTCTCAGTAGATTCTAGTTATCAGACTGATACCCTGCAAATATCTTTTCCCATTCTGAAGGTGGCCTTTTTTCTTTACTTGTTGGGTTTCTAGCTGCAGAGCAGCTTTTCAGCTTAATTAGTCCCATTTGTTAA
Organism: Arctocebus calabarensis; assembly: GCA_963573935.1. Classification (NCBI taxonomy): domain Eukaryota; kingdom Metazoa; phylum Chordata; class Mammalia; order Primates; family Lorisidae; genus Arctocebus; species Arctocebus calabarensis. Next base: position 33,030 of record CAUYON010098452.1, on the reverse strand, counting down.
TTTTTTTTTTGTTGTGACAGCCACTGGAATCTTTGTAACAAAATCCTTCCTGAGTTCAATATCATCAAGAGTTTTTCCTACATGTTCTTCTAAGATTTTATCATTTTGTGTCTTAGATGTAAGTATTTTATCTTTCTTGAGTCAATTTTTGTAAGAGAGGTGTGTGTCAAGTTTCAGTCTTTTACATGTGTTTGTCCAATTCTCCCAGCAGCATTTGTTGAATAGGGATTCTTTTCCCCACTTTATGCTTTTGTTTGCTTTATCAAAGATCAGATGGCAAGTAGAGACTGGTTTCATCTTTTGGTTTTCTATTCTGTTCCATATTTCTTTCTCTCTATTTTTGTGCCAATACCATGCTGTTTTGATTACTGTGGACATGTAATATAACCTGATGTCTGGTAGGGTGATGCCTCTAGCTTTGTTTTTATTACTAAGAATAGCCTTAGCTATAGGGTTTTTTTTTCTGGTTCCATACAAAAGGAAGTACTATGTTTTCCACTTCTTCAAAATACGATTGGTATTTTAGCGGGGATTGCATTGAATCTGTAGATTGCTTTCAGTAGAATACACATTTTGACAATGTTGATTCTTCCCAGCCAAGAACATGGTATGTTCTTCCATTTGTTAGCGTCTCCTGCAATTTCTTTCCTTAGGGTTACATAATTCTCTTTGCAAAGATCTTTCACCTTTTTTATTACGTATATTCCTAAGTATTTCATTTTCCTTGAAGCTATTGTGAAGGTAATAGTATGAACTTAACTTCAACAAAAATTGTCATCCCCACACAAAGGCATGGAAATAGAACAACCTTATACAGAATGACAGTTGGGTCAAGAAAGAGATAAAAAAGGAAATCATCAACTTCCTTGAACATAATAATGAAGACAGAAGCTACCAAAACCTATTGCAAACACTGCAATGGCACTCCTAAGAGGGAAATTTATTGCATTAGATGCCTACATCTGAAAAACAGAAAGAGGGCACATAATTCACCTAATGAATCATCTTAAAGAAATGATAAACAAAGAGCAATCAAATCCCAAACCTAGCAGAAGAAAAGAAATAACCAAAATTAAATCAGAAATAAATGAACTTAAAAATAAAAGAACCATTTAGAAAATAATGAAACAAATAGCTGGTTCTTTGAAAAAGATAAATAAAATTGATAAATCATTGGTTAGATTAACCAGAAATAGGAAAGTACAATCTTCAATAACTACAATCTGAAACAAAAAGGGGAAAATAACAACTGATAGCACAGAGATACAAGAGATTATTTCTGACTACTACCAAAAGCTTTATGCCCAGAAATTTGACAATTTGGAGGAAATGGACCAATAACTGGAATCACACCATCTCTATAGACTTAACCAGGAAGAAATAGATCTCTTGAACAGACCAACATCAAGCATTGAGATCACAGAAACAATAAGAAAGCTTGTAAAGAAAAACACCCAGGACCAACTGATTTTACATGAGAATTCTATAAAACCTTCAAAGATGAGCTTGTACCTATACTGCAGAACCTATTTCAAAACATTGAGAAGGAAGGAACCTTCTCCAACATGTTCTATGAAGCAAATATCACCTTGATTCCAAAACCATGAAAGGATCCAACTAAAAAGGAGAACTACAGACCTATTTCACTAATAAATATCTATGCAAAAATACTCAACACAAACTTAGCTAATGGATTGCAGCTACATATTAAAAAATCAGGTAGGCATAATCTGAGGGATGCAATGTTGGTTTAACATACACAATTCCATAAATGTAATATATATCAGTGGAAACAAAAACAGACCTTATGATCTTCTCAGTTGATGCAGAAAAAGCATTTGACAAAATTCAGCCTCTTTTTCTAACAAGAACACTTAAGAACATACACATAGGTAGCACATTTCTTAAGCTGATTGAAGCCATCTATGACAAACCCACAGCTCACATTATACTGAATGGAGTAAAATTGAAAGCTTTTCCACTTAGAACTAGAACCAGACAAGGATGATCACTATCACCATTATTATTCAACATAGTTCTGGATGTTCTAGCCAATGCAATCATGCAAGAGAAGGTTACAGAGTAGGTCAAACTCTCCCTTTTAGCTGATGATATAATCTTATACTTAGAAAACCCCAGAGACTCAAGCATAGAACTCCTGGAAGTCATCTAAAATACAGTAATGTCTCAGGGTATATAATCAATGTCCACAAATCAGTAGCCTTTGTACATGCTAATAACAGCCAAGCTGGGAAGCAAATCAAAGTATCAACATTTTAAAAGCAGAATTTATTTTTTGTTGGCATTGCCTCCTTTGCAATGACACAGGCAATATTTAGCAATAGTCTTGGAAAATTTCGTTCACATATGTGGCTTAAACATGCAATCCTGTAGGTTTTTCTCAACTTATGATCCACATATAGTACATTTTTTACTTTAGAAATTCAAAGACAATAGAAAAGTAAATCATTCCAGCTAATACTTCAGAGGTGACTTTCTATGTCTGTTTTCACTACTCAAAGTAGTGTGAATTTAGAAATGTGATTTTTGTTTAGAAATCTTGTCATTTTCAACAAGAAAGATTTTTAATTACATTTTTCCCTTATATTTTTAACACTATTATTAATTTTTTGCTTTGTTTTGAGACAGAGTCTCAAGCTCTCACTCTGAGTAGAGTGCCATGTGTCATCATAGTTCACAGTAACCTCCAACTCTTGGGCTCAAGTGATCCTCTTGCTTCAGATTTTTCTGTTTTTAGTAGAGAGGGGCTCTCATGGTTGCACAAACTGGTTTTAAACCAGTGAACTCGAGCAATCCACCTGCCTCGGCATCCCAGAGTGCTAGGTTTACAGGCTTGAGCCATCACACATGGCTCTATTATTAATTTTTAACAAATGAATACAAGTACATTGTCTAAAATCTCAAGCAATATTAAAAGGCTTAACAAATAATCTGCTATTTTATTTCCTTTTATCTTCACTCTCTCTTTTGCTAAAACAATTTTACAGTTTCTTAATTGGTTTTCTGTTTTTAGTTTTTATACCTCTGCATCATAAAAAATAATATTCCTTGATTACTCCATTTCAGCTATTGCCAATGCATTTTTGTTTGTGAGTGACAATTCCTTTCTTAAAACATGCTGTTCTTGTTTTGAGATTGGAATAATTTTTTTCAAACCCCTACAAGATTGGGAATCAATTTTTTTTTAAGTTCTCTTCAATTCCTTGATAATTGATACTTCCACTGTGGTAGCTTTTTTTAATTTGTTTATCCTGGACTTTCTCTTGCCATAGTGTTTTCTTCAATTTCTATCAATTTGTTAAATTTATTATTTATTTATTAATCATAAACATGTAGCTCATGTATACATTAATGCATTTATGGGGTACAATGTACTGATTTCATAAAGGATTAGGAACACTTACATTGCACTGGTTAATATATACCTCATCTCATTTACTTAATTATTGTGTTAAGAGATTTATAGTCTATACTTAATAGATCTAACATGTACTCTTGCATTATGTACCATAGGTGTGATCTTACCATATTATCCTTTCATATTAAGATTTAGTGTCAATGCCAGGTTTATAGGTAAGCCATTTCAGCTGATAGACTTCACTTTAGAATAATTCAACAGATACCTAGAATTTCCCTAATAGTAAAATTGGAAACATTTTTCTTTGGAGGAAAATACTAAGCGTCCCATTTTGCCCACAAAGAATTAGCTCAGTTTTCATTATAAGGAACCTCCAAACTCATGGCTACATGAGTTTGCATTACACAACATTAGTGATACATGGGCACTACTATTTCAGCCCCCTTTTAAATTAACTTAGAGGTGTTATATCTGGAAGATCAGCTTCCTCTATTTCTGCAGCTTCTCTCCTTAAATTCTCAGATTGGCTTCCTCCTTTGTTACTCCATCTGTAATAAATATTCTGTCTACCAAAGCCTTTGCCTCTTTTTATTACATTCATTTATATATTTCCTCTTTATGGGGATCATGAGGTAAAAGAATAAAAATTTCTATTTAGTCAGTAATCCTCAGCCAGAAACCATACGTTACTTTCTAAAATAAATTTTATTAAATTTCATTTTGTAGACAAGTGCATATTCATTAAAGAAAATGTATAATACTTAGAAACATATAACCATCAACAATGGTTTCATCATTGATGATAATGATATTTGAGTTCATTTTTCCTCAAAACTATATCTCTACTTCTGTGTCTATATCTTTATTATACTTTTGTGTTCCATTTTGATCACAACATTATATGGCAAACATTTTTATGTAAATAATAACTACTCTTAAATAAATTGAAAGGAAATATAACTCTCAATTTTCTGCATATATATGCCATGTTAAATTATTATTCTCTCATGGTAGAAATTTAAAATATTTTCTTTCTCAGCACTATTATAAATAATGTTAGGTACTGAAATCTAACTGATGTATCTAATTATTTAAGATTTTATCTTAAAAGTAAAAATTCTGAATCAATGGCTATAAAAATATTAAAAGTTCAGAATTATGTGCCAAATTGCTTTCCCAAAATGTGTCTATCAGTCACATAGAAGAGGAACTTCCTTACCAGTGATACTATAGAATGTACTATTAACATTTTAAAAACTTGACAGTTTTAGAAATAGAAATGGCATCTTGTTTTGAGACAATCTCCCTATGTCACCCGGGGTAGAGTGCTGTGGCATCACAGCTCCCAGTAACCTCACACACTTGGGAATAAGTGATTCTCTTACCTCAGCCTCCCAAGTAGCTGGGACTACAGGTGTCCACCACAATGCCCAGCTATTTTTTGTAGCAGTTGTTATTGTTGTTTAGCGGGCCTGAGCTCGCTCGAACCTGCCAGCCTTGGTATATGTGGCTGGTGCTGTAACCAAGCCAAAACTTTTTAATTTTAGTTGGATATTTTTGTTTTTCCTTTCACGAATTACCTGATTGGATCTTTGGTTGATTTTTCAAATCACAATATTTAATGGTTGCATTTTTGCATTTTATAACAAAAATTTCCTCCGTATTAAAAATGTGTACATGTGAATCATTTGTTTTAGAAACATTTTAGTGTATAGCCCGCCTGAAATGTAGTTTTTAACTTTTCCGTAGCTATTGTCATCATGAATATCTGGTTATACATGTTGCCAAAATTTTAAAAGTAAATTGCATACCATGGAAACAAAGAAAAGGAATCCATAGCAAGAATAACAGATTTTTAGCCAAAGGAAATCATTGGAAGGCATTTGCAAAAATGCAAAGAAATGCACTATCTGTCACTCTGTCTTCTGAAGGGCTGTCACTTCATAATGTTTGGTGAATGAATAAATCAGAGAATCGTGAGCAAGCAGATGACTGCCGAGTCAGCTGACAGTGACGTCAACTCTTCTGTTTCCTCTGCAGTGTGTTAAGTAAAGAGGCAAATCAGAAATTCTCCCCTTATTTTAGTTTTTCTCCATTGCTAAAAATAATCATGCCTTCAGCACTCCTCGGTAGTGATGTTGTCAGAATTTATTAACCAGTGCCATCAGAAATGGTCTCAACCCTTCAAAATAGAGTTGGAGAAATACAAGTGGCTCTCACTAAGTTATCACAATAACGGAAAGATTATTAAATTTGCATTCAAGGCAGATACAATTGCAAAATTAGTGTTTCTTTAAATAGCAGGTAGTTTGGTTGTTTCTATAGCAATAGAAACAATCTTCAAAATGTTTTAAAATTATTCTCTTTTTGGCAAGAATTTTCTTTTTTTTCACAATCTTATAATTGTAAAAACAATATGAGAATCACGTTAAAGATAATTTTTGGAAAAAAGAAACAAGATTTTTGCGAGGCGCAGCCGTTTCTAATTTACATTACATTTTTTTGACTATTAATGGATATATATCTGTTACAGGCTATTACAGAAAACTATTCATAGAACTGGGTAGGATACTTAATAGATTTTAGTGAATTTGAGCTATATATAAAAAAGCAAATAAAAAATGAAATTAGGTATTATTAATTCTCCATTCGGTTTGTCTAAATTCATTATCTAAAATTGTTTTGAGACCTTACTAGGTTACAAACCACGGAATTTATGTGTGACCTTTATGTGTTTTCTGTATTCCTTTCTTTGGTTAAATTCCTCTCCTGGATATGTAAGATTCCTGGTTAGAGGAGAAAAAAAATCACAATCCAAGCTGGTTGGTAAGAGTAACACTTACTGTTGGGAATAGTAACACCTCCAGTGCTTTTTAGGGAATTACTACAGATGTTGGTAGAAAATGATTATAATAATTTTGTGTTAGGAATATCAGGTATAAGGAAGCGACAGACCTAAAGCTCCCTCGGTTATTGAGATGAGGATAGTCCCTTTGAGAGCAAAGCACATGAACTTATTGTTAATATTTGAAAGTTTGGATAGAGTCAAGTTCAAAACAAGAACCACTACATGTATTTTCTTATCAAATGATCCAACAGATTTCCTATTTAGCCTATGCTAATTTTGGTTGGTTTCTGTTTCTTGTTAAACAATAGTGTCCTGTGTAGGGTATGCACTTTCATCTTCAAGTGAAATGGACACAATAAATTTTGGTATCACAATGTAGATTAGTGTAGAAGGTAGCGGCAAGTGCCAAGGAATCCAGGTAAATAGAATAACTTGTGTAAAGACATTGGAGAAAGAGCGATATCAGGACATAGTAAGATAATTAATAATTAACATTTAAGGTCTTCGGGAGAAACTGTCACTCTGTTCTAACAACATATGAAGGCTGAACAAACTGAAAATGCACAATTCTTCTGAGAAAGAGAATTGAGATGAAGATGAAAACTGCTGTCCCTAGCAAAGAAGGGGAAAACAGGCAGATACAGCGAACCACAAGGTCCTAGAACAGAAATCCAGATGATAACTCAAAAATTGCTAAAATCTTAAATCTAAGTTTTAAGGAACTCTAGGGCGTCCAGGCTTGGATGAGTTGAGGCTCCACACTTTTTTTACCTGCAGAAAGTCCTATCAGATTATCAGGGGCATCACAGAAAATGGCCGTTCTGTATCTAGTTGGGGGTGGGGGCTCTGACCATTCTGAAATCCACCCAGGGCATTCTGTTCTTCTTAAACTCTCCCATAAAGAGAAAATAACTTACCGGAGCCTAACCTGCTGGGGGGTTATTAGAGCCAGTTTCTAGCCTGATTTAAGTATCCTGTCCCTCCTAGGAGAGGAAATGGAGAGAGGTGAGAAGCACTTGCCGATGTTACAGTCTCTGGCACAAGCTCACTAAAAACCTAACCGGGGCTGACAGGTTGTTTTCTCTCCCCCCACGTCTCACCACCACATTACTAAGGGCGTGTTTAGTACAGTTCCTTTTACCCGGTACATACTGTCCAGCTTTCAATAAAAAAAAAGTACACAGTATAATTAAAGCAAAAATCAAAGTTTGAAGAGGCAGAGTGGGCATTAAAACCAGACTCAGCTACGGCAGGAATATCCAGAATTATCAGAAAAGGAATTTAAAACAACTATGATAAATATGTGTAAGAGAACTGATGGAATGAAAGAAATTAAAACCATTTGACCTTAAAATACATCTTTTGACATATTTTGAGATAGCCGTCCTGGGTCTTTCAGATGAAAGAATTGCTACAGAGCTATATTTTGAACTGAAAAATTTGTAGAGAATCTCCATTACCGTAGACAGGTAAGATCAACTGATTATGCCATCTTTAAAGATCTGGGGGAAAACAGATTTGCCATGTGTTCTTTCTGAGGGCTGGTAATGGCGAGGAGGCTTTCTCTGCATACAACATGTTTGTAGCCAAGCATCGTTGCTACCTCCTATAATCTGTCTCGCCACTGAAAACCTGTTGGCTGTAATCAAAGCACCCATTCTTTCAAAATCTCTGTACTTGTGTTAGATTTAAATCATGTATTCATCATGAGTTAACGTTTGTAAGTAGTGAGGGGTGTGCGTCTAGTTTCAGCCTTTTGTATGTGGCAAACCCATTCATTCTCCCAGCACCATTTATTGAACAGTGAAAAAAAAAGAAGAAGAAAAACCTAGAAGAAAGTCTGAGGAAAACTCCTCATCTTATTGGCCTAGGGTAAGAATTTATGAAGAAGACCTCACTGGCAATAACACCAACAAGTAAAATAAATAAATGGGACCTGATCAAGTTATAGAGTTTCTGCCTAGTGAAGGACACAACCAACAAAGCAAAAGGACACCCTGCAGCGTGGGAGAACATCCCTGAGTGCTGCTCAGCTGACAAAGGGCCGATAACCAGAATCTGCAGAGAACACCAGCAAGAAAAATCAGTCCCATTAAAAGGAAGCAAGGGGCTCAGCGCCTGTGGTTCAACGGGCTAAGGCACCAGCCATGTACACCCAAGCTGGCGGGTTCGAATCCAGTCCGGGCTCGCCTAACAACAATGACGGCTGCAAACAAAAAATGGCCGGGCATTGTGGCAGGTGCCTGAAGTCCCAGCTACTTGGGAGGTGGAGGCAAGAGACTCGCTTGACTCCAGGAATTGGAGGTTGCTGTGAGCTGTGATGCTACAGCACTCTACCCAGGGTGACAGCTTGAGGCTCTGTCTCAAAAAAAAAAAAGTAAAATAAAATAAAAGGAAGCAAGGGACACCAATAGGAGCTTTGCTTATGAAGATAAACCAATAGCCAACAAAGACACCCAAAAATCCTCATTGTCAGAGAAATGCAAATCAAAACCACACTGAGCTACCATCTAATCCCAGCAAAGTCCCCAAACAACAGATGATGGTGTGAACGTGGAGAGAAAGGTACGTTTATTATTAGACCATTGGTGGAACTGCGTACTGGGGCTGCCTCTACAGAAGGCAATATGGAGATTCTTCAAACAGCTCAGAGTAGACCTACTATTTGGTCTTGCAATCCTGTTACTAGGTATTTACCTAAGGGGGGGGGAAGCATTCTACCATAAAGACACTTGCACTCACATGTCTGTAGGAGCATAATTCACAAAGATAAAGACGTGGAAACAACCCAAGTTCTCTTCAACAAAGGAATAGGTTAATAAATAGTGGCACATGATGTATACGATGGAATTTTAATTAGCCAGAAAAAGATGGAGATTTCGTTTCTTTTGCAGCAACCTGGATGGGATCAGAGACCCTTCCCAGAAGTGAAGTCATAAGAATGGTAAATCAAACATCGCACATGCCCAAGTACGAAATTGAAACCAGTATATGATTAAAACCCACATGCTCACATGAAAGAAAAACTCAGTGAAATTTAAGCAGGGGGAAGTGGGAGGAGGGGGTGTCGCAACCCAACATGAGCAGGGAGACTGACCTGAGTAGAAATGGGGGGAAATGAGGAAAATAAAGCCATGGAAGGCGAAGAAAGACAGGAGATGAAAGATAGGAAGGCATTGGGAGGGCAGACACTGCTGATTGCTGCAGCCAGCCCCTGAACCACGGAAGCAGCTTTATTTACAGTATCTTAACAAGGTTACATAAATCTTAACATGGTGTAAAGGTCGATCTAAAAGAGGCAAAACTGACCTCTTCCCTCCTCCCCATCCCCCTCTCCTGCCTCCTTCATTCTGGGCCATAGTTGTGATCTATCTTCATATGAAAGGGGGAGTGATTGTAAATTGGTTTCATAATAGTACTGAGCACATGGGATACTTTTTATTCCTTTGTTGAGTTGCTTTACTAAGTAGGTTATGTTCCAGCTCCATCCAGGTAAACATCAAAGAGGTAAAGTCTCCATCTTTTTTTAAAGGTCAGATGGAGGGAGAGTGAATGGTGGGACCACACCTATGGTGGATATTACAAGGGTACATGTAGGATCTATCAAGTATAGAGTATACAAGTCTTAACACAATAAATAAGTAAATGAGGTGAGGGATATATGAACTAGTGTGACATAAGCACTCCAAATTGTATATGAAACCAGCACATTGTGCCTCATAAGTGCATTAATCTATACATGATCTATGTGTTTATGATTTAATAAAAAACAATAAAAAAAGAGGAAAACCCATGTGCTTGCCAAGAACAAGGAAAGTGTGCATGGCTGTGTGATTTCTGAGAGGTGGAAATAATGTTGTTAAAGGAGGAGAAGTGGTTGGGGGTCACTCTCTGAGCATTTCTCAGGCTGTGGGGGCCCTGCCCGCAGCCTGCTCCCCTAAGGGTGGAGGGTGGGTAAGTTCCCACTCAACAGGTACATTGCTCAGGTGTGTGGCACAGTACGTGGCTGTGGAACACATCTACAAATGGGTCTTTAACCTTACAAACTACAGACTCGAACTGTGTGTACCCCACAATAATCTGAACTGTTAAAGAAAATAATCTGAACGGTAAAAGAAAAAGGAGAGAAAAATATCTCTGTACAACACAGAGAAGCTGATTTTTATTTTGAAGGCTCCCAGGCATATATGTTAAATAACTTTGTGTATCTTTCTTCTATTAATCAATCCGCTTCATGTCAGTGAATATAGACAACAAGCAACAACAGGTGGATAATGTGAGAGGTAGAAATTCTAAGAAAGCACAAAAGACAAGTGCTAGAAATCAAAAACACTGTAACTGAAATGATCAGGGAGCTCATTAATAGATTGAGGCTGAGGAAAAAAATCAGTGAACTTGATCAGTTTCTTCTTAAAAGAAACTTCTACAATTAAGAAGCAAACAGGAAATAGACTACAAAAGAGAAAAAGAACAGAATAATAACTATGATACAATGACAAAAGGTGCAAAATACTAGGAGAAGAAAGAGAAAATAATCGTAATTACTAAGAATTTTTCCCAAATTAATGCCAGGCACCAAACCACAAATCCAGAAAGCTCAGAGAACATCAAGAAGAATAAGTGTCCCCCAAAATGTATACCCATGTTAGATGCATAGTGAAGGACGTCTGGCTTTCCGAGGGACAAAGGCAGGTGTCCCCCTTGGGCAACAACCCACTGCCACACTGGGAGGAGAGGAAACAACTTGCCAACCCGCCAATGAGACTTTAGCACACCCGCTGCAAAAGACAGCAGGGAATTCTCTACCCCAAGGTGCAATGGGGTCTAGAAAGTGAACTAGAGTAACCTAGAGCTAATTGTCATATTATCATCTTACATCTGCTTATTTCCACATGCACAGTAAGACTCAGGTCATGGTATAAGGCTCAGATGTTCATCCAAGTGGTTCAACGGAGGTGTCTGAGTCACTAGGAGGGCTCGGCTCAGACATTATCAAATAGAACTCCAGGTCATAATTGGGGCATCCTGTTATGACAGGGGCCTGTGCACTGTCTGTGGTAAATACATCTTACTTTGCTCAATGAACTGCACTTCTCACTTGCCTTCCCATTGGCGTGTCTGGTCGTGCTTCATCCAAGTGCACACCAAGACCCAAGAACAGACTCTTGCCCCGACACCGACACACAGCATATGAAAACTGCATAACATCAAAGATAAAATCTTGAAGGAAGCTGGTGGATGAGGGGAGAAATCCCCATGCCGAAAGGAGCCAGGATAAGGATTGCACCAGCCTTACCAGAAACAAGGCAAGCCTGAAAACAATGGCATGAAATATTGAAAGTGTTGAGAGAAAAACACACCAACTTAGAATCTTAGAATTTTTTATCCGGCGAAATTTTACTTCAAAAGCAAAGAGAAATAAAACTTTGTAAGAACAAAAATTTAAGGAATTTAGTACCAGTAGATCCACCTCAAAAAAAAAAAAAAAATGTTGAAAGAAGGTATTCGGAGAAATAAGAAATTAATAGAGGCCAGAAACTTGATCTACATTAGGGAAGAAAAAGAGTGTTAGAAAATGAGTAAGTAAGAGTAAAAAAATATATATTTTAATTCTTAATTGATCTAACAGGTAACATCTTGCTCATATAATAGCAACAGTGTATTCAGTAATAGCTTATAAATAAGTGAAACAAATTACAGCAAAGATACAAGGGTTGGGGAGAGGAATTCAAAAAGCTTTGCTGTTACCAGGTACCTGCACTACCTGAGAAGCAATATAATGCTATTTGAAAGGGAACTTGGAGTAGGTGTAAATGTACATTGAAAACTCTAGGGAAAATACTAACACAAACAAGAAAAGAGTATACTTTGTGTGCTGAAGAAGGAGGGAAATAAAAGCCTCATAAGGGCGGCACCTGTGGCTCAGTGGGTAGGGTGCCAGCCCCATATACCGAGGGTGGCAGGTTTGAACCTGGCCCCAGGCAAATTGCAACAACAACAACAAGAACAACAACAAAATAAAAATAGCCAGGCATTATGGCAGGTGCCTGTAGTCCCAGTTACTTGGGAGGCTGAGGCAAGAGAATCACCTAAGCCCAAGAACTAGAGGGTGCTGTGAGCTGTGACACCATGGCACTCTACCGAGGGCGAGAAAGTGAGACTCTGTCTCTAAAAAAAAACACAAAAAACAAAAAAGAAAATAAAAATAAAAAATAAAAGCCCTATAAAATAAATCAAAGAACTATTAAAAAATAAATATTGCTTTTTTTGTGAATAGGAAGACTTACTGTTGTCAAGATGTCAGAACTTCCCAAACTGTGCTATTCATTCAACAGTAATTTTGCAGATATTGACAAACTGATTCCAATGTTTACATGGTGAGCAAAAAGACTGAGAGCAGATACCAGATTGAAGGGAAAAAATAAAATCATAGGACTGACACTACTTGATTTCAAGACTAACTGTAAAGATACAATAATCAAGATACTGTGGTGTTGGCAAAAGATAATACCAGTAATGAAATAGGCAAATAGAAATAGCTTGGTGGATGAACAGAAAGTCCAGAGATCAACCTGCAAAAGTATAAGAAACTCATTTTAACAAAGGAACAATGGTGATGAAGTGGAGAAAAGATCACCTTTTCAATAAATGTTTCCATAATAATTGGATATCCACATGCCAAAAAAAAAAAAAAAGAAGAAGAATTTAGACACAGACCTTACAGTCTTCACAAATATTAACTCAAAGTGGGTCATAGATCTAAAAGTAACATACAGGATATTCAAACTCTTACCCAATAGCAGAAAACATGTACAATCTTGGGTTTGACAATTTTTTTGTTTGTCTCTATGTTTGTTTGTTTTGAGACAGGGTCTTACTTTGTTGCCAGGGTATGAGTGTGAGGGTAGAGGGTAGTGATATAATCATAGTGCACTGTAAGGTCAAGCTCCTGGATTCAAGTGATTCTTCTGCCTCAGCTTTCTGAGTAGTTAGGACTACAGGTGCAATCTATCGCGCTGAATTTTTCTTTTTTTTTTTTTTTTTGTAGGGATAGGATCTCACTATGTTGCTCAGGCTAGTCTTGAACTTCTGACCTCAAGTGGTCTTCCCACCTCGGCCTGCCAAAGGTGTTGGATTACAGTTATGAGGCAACATGTCCAGCCAACAGTGACCTTTTAGACACATTAAGAAAAGCATCTCTCTGATGATTAAGGATAATGAGCATTTCTTCATGTGTTTGAAGGCCATGCGCTTGTCTTCTTTAGAGAGGTTTCTTTTCAGATCTTTTGCCCACCCTGAAATGGGAGGGAGAGGGTGGAGGAGAGATGGGACAAAGGGTGAGATCACATGGGTGGTACATATTCGAAGGGTCAGGAGAAAACTTCTAAATATGGATCAAAAATGTTTTCATATAGTAAACGAGAAAATCTCATGAATGGTATGTCAATCAGGTTGATAAAAATATCTCAGATTGCATGTGAAGCCCGCACACTGTACCCCATGATTGAACTAATGTACACAGCTATGATTCAATTAAAAAAAAAAAAGAAAGAAAAGCATCTTAGTTTTCATTAAAACTTTTTGGTCTGCAAAAGATGTTCTCAAGAAAATGAAAATTTAAGACACAGACTGAGAGAAAATATTTGTAAAAGATGTATCTGCTTGGAAAGTATTACCTGAAATATACAAAGAACAATTAACCCCCCCAAAACAACCATGTTGAAAAATGGGTGAACATGACATGAATATTTAAAAGTTATAAATAGTACTATCGACCTTTCAAATAAAATATGTCATATACTCCTATCTTGGAAAAATAGATCTTCATAATGGCAAACTAAGCAAAGTGTTAATCTATGATTTTTATATGACAATGTTTGCAAAATGTCAAATTTAGTAATTATTGTCCATGCTTGAGTGTTCTGGTCAGCATCGTTGCATGATTACAATAGCTTATAGGATTAAAAATTTAAATGTTATTTTACTCAAAATATAGACAACTTAATATATTTTCAGACAAAAATGATCAATTTAAGTAAACAAAAAATATTTATGTTTTCAAAATAATCTATTAAAATTTAAATGCAAAATGCAAATTATAGCAGAAGCGCTGACTAGAGGCATCTGGTACTTGCCTGCTTGACAAAGAAGAACAAAAATAATGAATAATCTCACTTTGAATAGACCATCCATGAGAGAACATTTGGAATTTAACCAAGAAGTGATGGGAAGCACCTAAGTGGAGAAAGGGCGAGTGATTGTCACCCAGCAGCTCACACTTTTGCACCCTGCCCTGGGAAAGCTGCCAACCCCAGGGGTGTCGAACATTTGGCTTCTCTATGCCCCACTGGAAGGAAAAGAATTTTATTGAGCCACATATTAAATTCATAAATAGTAACAATAGCTGATGAGTAAGACAAAAGGTCCATGCATAATTTTCATAACATCTGCCATCACAGATAAGCAAAAATGCCCTCACATAACCTGCATGAGGCCCATGGGCTACAGGTTGGACACCCCTACGAGGCTCTCCTGGGTCCAGGGACTAAATGTAAGGCACTGCCTGGAAACTGTGTGAAGTCATGCTGCTCCAGAGAGGAGAACCTGTGGGTCCCAGATCCTAAGGAGCTGCAGTAAGGCACTATACTGAGAGCTCAGCCTTCAGCAGAGTCCGTCCTAACTGGGTGCCCAACAACCACAGCCCCGCATCTCCACATCTCTGCAGCCCTACTGACATCTTTGCCTGCAGCTGCAGCCACCACTGGGACCGCCTATTGCTGCCAGGGCTAAAGCATGAGAGATTGGCAAACACCCACTGACCCCAGCAGCAAAGCCACTGTTCATTTCTGCATAGCTATACTACAAACGGCCCCGTCTGCAGTACAAACTATCCTGCTTACAGCGGCTACTGCTTTGGGCTGCCAGCACCAGGGCAAAGACGAAGTGAACAGTTCGTAGTGGCCTGCATAAGGCTTCTGCTGAAAGCAGCCCGCCCCTACTAGTCACAGGGCTGCACTGTAGCTGCTGCCATCTCAGCCTGGGCATTCTGCTTTGGGCCTGGGGATCACCCCTATCTCAAATAGGGCCCACCCAACCTGCTGAAATAGGGCCCACATAAACTGCTGAAATAGAGTCCATCCAAATCTCTGAAATAGGGCCCACCCAACCTGCCACTACATCACAGCTTGTACTTATCAGCACATGCCACATTCAGGCCCGTGGACTGGCCCACTTAGCCCATCACGGCCACTGCCAACATCAATGTGGATCTCTTGGGAGACAGACGTCCCTGAAAGAAAGAAATTAAGCAAGAGATGGAAATTGGAAAAGAGGAAGTCAAATCAGCCCTCTTGGCTAATGATATGAACTTATATCTAAGGAAAACCCTGAAGACTCCAGCGGAAATCCCTTAGATTTGATAAACAAATTTAGTAAAGTTGTAGGTTACAAAATCAACATAGAAATTCAGTAGCGCTCCTGTACACTAATACCTAATTAAGTGAGGAAGAAATCAAAAAGGCATTCCAATTTATGATAGCTGTAAAAGAAAATAAAATACCTAGAAATAAATTTAACCAAGGAAGTGCAAGGTCTCTATAAGAACTACAAAACACTGACGAATGCAGGTAAATTGGTGCAAAGTAAGATGATGTAAATACATAGGAAGATGTTCTTCGTGGATTGGAAGAATTACTGTTGTTAATATGACCATACTTATCACTCAAAGCAATGAACACATTTAATACAGTTGTCATCATTGAAGTAGAAAAAAATGCTAAAGTTTATGTGGAACCCCCAAAATCATCAATAGCCCTAGTAATCCTGAGCAAAACCAAACCAAACCAAAACCAAAAAACTAGAAGCATCACACTACCTGATTTCAAAATGTTACTAGACTATAGTAACCAAAATTATGATATAGCATAGTTTTTATGCTGTTGGTATAAAAGCAGACACATTGACCAGTAGAAGTGAATAGAGAACCCAGAAACAAATCCACATATTTACAGAAAACTGATTTTTGACAAAGATTCTTAGCATATGCACTGGGGAAGAATTCTTAGAATATGCACACCCTCTTCAACAAATGGTGATGAGAAAACAGGATATCCATATGAGTAAGAACAAAACTGGACCCCTATCTCTCATTACATACAAAAACTCAGAATATATAAAGAACTCAGATCAATGATTAAACAAACAAACAAACTTGAATGTGGGCAAAGTACATAAATGGACATTTCCCAAAAGAAATATACAAATGGCCAACACGTATGTTAAGAAAAGTTCAATATCATAAATCACTAGGGAAATGCAAATCAAAACCACTGTAAGTTATCATCTTACCCAAGACAATTAATGGCATAATTAAAAAGACAATAAACAAACTAATAAACAAAAACAACAAAAAAAGCCTGCTGAGGACAGGAGTGAAGGGTACTCTTTATACACTGTCAGTGGGAGTATAAGTACAGCTACTAAGGAAAACAGCTAAAAGGTTGCTTAAATAAACAAAACTAAACTAAACCAAAATAAGCCATCATACTATTGGGTATTTATCCAATGAAAACTAAATCTGTATATCAAAAGGATATCTGTACTCCCAGGGTTATTTTAGCACTAGTCACAATGGCAAGGATATGAAATCAACCTCAGTGTCATCAACCAATGGTTGAAGAAAATGTGGTAAATATACAAAACGAAATACTATTCAGCGATAAAAACATAAAATTATATTATTTACAGCAACAGAGATGAAACAGGACGTCATTATGTTAAGTAACATAAAGAGACACAGAAAGACAAATATCTCATGTTCTCATATGTGGAAACTAAAACCATTGATCTCATAAAGGCAGAGAGTAGAATAATATTAGAGAAAGTGAGGGGATGGTAAAAAAGTTGGTTAATGGATACAAACATTGTAAGATTGAAGGAGAAAGTTGTAATATTTCCTAGAAAAATAGTGTGACTGTAGTTAATAACAATGTGTTATATATTTTAAAATAGCCCGAAAAGAGGACTAGAAATAGTCCCCAAATGTAGAAATGATAAATATTTAAGGCGATGGACACTACAAATATTCTGACTTAATCATTACAAAGTATATGAATGTAATAAAATATCATATGCACCCCACAAATATGTGCAAATACTGTGTATCTGGAAAAAAAACTACTATGAATGGTGTAATTTTAAATATAGCCCAACATTCAAAAGACATTTTGTTGCCCATGTGAACAATTGACATCATACTTCATACACATCCCCTCCACACCTCTACCTATACAAATACATATACTTACATATACTAATCAGTATGAAATGTTATTATTGCTAAATGTTCTGCAGCCTCCATTGAGCAGTTTTTGGAAATACAATACTAATTCTTGAGTACCTCTGAAACTACAAATTAGAACATGAAATGATCAAGAAAATGGATGGTTGGCACTAATGGGAAATGATATTTCATTATCTCCAAGCACCCCTTGTGGTCATGCTTTCTGAAGGAGGATTTGACAAGTTCATTACTTTGGCTTTTTATTTAACTAAGCACGTCCATAACCTAAATCTTCCTCCTTCTTGACAGCAAGTTCCTTCTGTGAGGTTAATAATGACAAAATCCTCACATCTTCCTATCATTCTGAACTAGTTGCATTTTATTTCGAGATTTTAGGGTAAGAGATGCGAGAAACATTCTCACTTTCACCGTGTCATTGATCGGGTGTCAGTGCCGAGTCCAGACCCAGAGTGACACAGCTGCCCAGGCATCCTTAACAATGGTGTGTGTGCGGCACACACGGGCTTATTTTGGGGGTGCGGCTCCAGGCAGGGGTGGATGCTTGGAGGAAAAGCATGACAATTTTACATTAAATAAGGTAGGCTGGTAGGCTTTGAACAAGGGTAGGAATTATTACTGTAAGAGGAACAGGTTTAGGAGAAAATTATAGCTTCAGTTTGGGAGAAGGCAATTTTAAGATAATGGTGGCATCTCCGAACTGGGAAAGTTAGTCAGCAGTACAGGGCTGGACTTCTCCAAAGGCAGGACTGAGTTTGTGGTATAGACGTAGGGGTTTTCAGCTCCTTCTTCCAGGGGGAAGTAAGATTTCAAGATTTCATCCTCACATCCTCCTTTTTATATATCCTGAAGGAGAAATCTGTTTATTAGATCTCACAATGAACAGGCTAGATCAGCCAGGGAAAGAAGTTAATTTGATTTAAGTGGCTCACACTGCATGAATTTCTCTCATTGTAACTCTACTCTTCCTGTTTGTTACCTTGACCATCTGAAAACCCCAGAGCCTACTTTTTGTGTCTTTCTTTACCTATTTTCTGTCTCTTCCTGCTATGAAGTTAGAATGTAATAATATTAAATATATGCTTTAAATCAGAGAGGTGTGTGAGTAAGAGAGTTTAAGTGAAAGAGGGAGGGGGGACGGGCAGGCAGGGGGGAGGTCAGATCAAGGGAGGGTGAATGGTGGGATCACACCTATGCTGCGTAATGCAAGGGTACATGTTGGATCTATTAGTATAGAGTATAAATGTCTTAATACAATAATTATGTAAATGAGATGAGGTTTATATTAACCAGCGTGATGTAAAAGGTCCTAATTCTATTTGAAATCAGCACATTGTACCCCATAAATGCATTAGTGCATACATGATCTAAGCATTTATGATTTAATAAAAAAAAAAAAAAAGGTGACACAGTTCAGGCTCCAAAAGCCCCCGTTTATAAGGATTGCGACCTTTGTGATTTAGGGCCCCAAACAGCTCTTGCTAAAAGCCGCTTTCCCTGTCATTATTCATGCGTGTCGGTCTCGGGAGTAGGACACAGTAGATGTCCACTCTACCTGGATTTGCAAAACTTCACACTAGACGCCATGATACTAAATAATGAAACTCTTATTACTTGCATTAATAATAAAGTAACAAATTCAAATGGCAACATTTGAATACATATGCAATAAAAACATGCTTCCATCTGAGTCTAGCTTCTGGACCAATTGTCAACATAAATAGGAACATCCCTGTATATTTCTTGGGATTTACCCTTCCTAATTTAACAGTATGCTGATGGACAACAACACTGTTCATAAATGTCAGCACTTACATTTGTGTGTGTGCATGTGTGTACATTAAAGAACAAATTCCAAGAAGCAAAATTTCTAAACCAAAGAATCTGTGCCCTTAAAATTTTGTTATTGCAAATTATTCTGCAAATAAGTTAGCTCAATTTATTTTCTATTCACTGGTAGAGAATGTCAGATTACTATCAATAAACATTTTCATTTCTTTAATCTTGAAGATATAACATTAATGTAATTTTTATTAAATTATAACCGTATACATTAATGGGGTACAATGTGATGATTTGACATATAGTATGGAATGCTTAAATCAAACTGATTAAGCAGCAATACCAAATTTAATTTCAAATGCATTTTATTTATTTTAAGAAGTTTGCAATTTCGTATAACCACCTTTCTTTATATATCCATTTTTCCCTTGAGTTGTTTAATTATTTTAATGTATATTATTTTGATGTATAGGTAATGCTTTATATCATTAAGAAATAGCCTAATTTATAACTTCTTACTTTTACTTATTTTTTTCAGTAGTGACATTTAATAAATTTGATATTGACAACTATAACAATATTTTCCTCTGTATTTTCTGGAGCATGTTTCTCATGAAGGAAGACATTTTCTACTTTAAAATAATAACTAAATGTTCTGTCTTTCTCGCTCTTTTTTTCCTTCTTTTTGAGACAGAGTCTCACTTTGTCACCTTTGGTAGATTGTCATGGCATCAAGCTCAAACTCTTGGGTTTAAGTGATCCTCTTGCCTCAGCCTCCCAAGTAGTTGGGACTACAGGTGACCGCCACAACACCTGGCTATTTTTAGAGACAGGGTTTTTCTCTGGCTCAGGCTGATCTCAAACCTATGAGCTCAAGCAATCCACTTGCCTGGGCCTCCCAAGTAATGGGATTCCAGGCATGAGCTACTATGCCCAGCCTCTCTCTTATTCAGTTTTGTATGAGATTAAGTTTTGTATTTTCTACTTTGTCTAAAACTTACTGTGATATAAAAGCAAGATATAGCTTTATTTATCCCTGATGACTAGCTGTCACTCCAAACTACTTTAATTTTTAAATAGTATCCAAATTCCACCCTCTGCTGGTATGAAATGTCATTTTCATCTATTTACTAAACCCCCATATGCATTTGCCTTTATTTCTGGTTTGTGTTCTGTTCCCAATGTGTTCACTCTTCTCATACCAAGAATGGTGAAGTGAATCAAAGTTATGCAATATAAAAGATATGAATAAAATCAGTAAGGTAGATTTTATATAAATACATAACACTGTACCCAAATATACATAAAGCCAGCAATGGTTATGTACAGTGTACAGAAGAAAAGAAATGCCTAATACAAATTTGAAATATAGCCAACTTTGCTCAGAATCAAAGATATACGAATTAATATTAAAGATGATTACTTTTTTTTTTTTTTTAGAGACAGGGTCTCACTTTATCACCCTTGGTAGACTGCTGTGGCATCACATCTTACAGCAACCTCCAGTTCCTGGGCTTAGGCAATGCTCTGGCATCAGCTTCCCAAGCAGATGGGACTATAGGCGCCCATCACAACGCCCGGTTATTTTTTTTGTTTTTGTAGTTTGGCCAGGGCCAGACTTGGACCCACCACCCTTGGTAAATGGAGCTGGTGCCCTACTCACTGAGCCACAGGCACTACCCAGATACATTCTAGTTTTTATCTCCTTATTTTGGAAAAGTTAAAATGTTTAGCAAAAGAAAAAAGAAGAAGAAGAAAAGAAATTGAAGTGAGGTGCCTGTGGCTCAGTGAATAGGCACCGGCCCTATACACTGAGGGTGGTAGGTTTGAACCCAGCCCTGGTCAAACTGCAACCAAAAAAAAAAAAAGAAGAAGAAGAAATTGAAGTGAAAAATACCAAAATATCATCCAAAAATATGAAACAGGAATGAAGATGGGCAAGATGCATATAATAAAAACTATGAAACATTGTTAAGAGAAATGAAATAATCCCCAAATAAAAGAAGTGTTATACCAAAAAAAAAAAATAAAATAAAAAGAGTGAGCTATATATGTGTTAATGATTAGGAAAGCAAACTCTGAAAATATACTGTGCATGAAAAAATGTTTTAAAAACTGATTAAGCAAATACTGAAGAGTTCGTAAGCTAAGCTTCTATGTTGGGTAAAGGGTATCCATCCCTTACATGGAAAAGGTTCCCATATCCATGGCTATATATGTACAGAGCATTTTTGAAAGTTAATTCAGTTTACAAACTCATCCTCGAAATGTTTTACATAGCTCATTGTTGAATGTCACTGTGCTCACCTTCCACGTAGCTCTGCACCAATGCCAGCACCTAGTCACCCTCAAGGCAATTTCGGAATTCTTTCTCTGGAACAGCCATCAGAGCTTTTGGAGCTGTCATTGTATCACCCTTGATGTCCTGAATATCACCAAAATGTCTTCCTTTGAGTAAAGAAAGAGGTCACTGGGGGCCAGATCCGGTCAGCAGAGAGGGTGTTCCAAGACAGCTATTTGTTCATTGGCTGAAAACGTCCTCTTTGCTTTTGTCCATCAGTGAGCTCCTTGCAGACCATTTTGCACCCACCTTTCTCATGCCAAGATTGCCACTGAAGATTTTCCTGTTTCTCTATCAATGTTTGCTTGGTCTGCTATGCTTCTCACAGTTAGTGTTTTTGACTCACGATTTGATGAATCTTGAAGGTTTTCATCAGTTCTGCTTGTTACTGGCCACCCTGACCACTCGTCATCAGTGACACTTTCTCCCCACTTAGTAAAATGTTTAATCCACTTGCACACTGCCATTTTCTTCATGACATTCTCCCCATAAACTCGGACTAACATGTCCTGATTTCACTTCCACTCTTGCCAAGTTTAACAAGAAATTTAATGTGTGTTTGTTGCTTTAATTCGAACTCTGACATTCTTGCAACAATACACAAGAACACTCCACAATGACAATGAACAACAGCAAGAAGCCACCATGTGTTGTGATGTACCAGGATGATGAAACCTTACCACGTCGTTTGTACAGCATTGCCCACACAAGCGCACAGTGGCGAGTTCACAAATTTAATTCTAAGACCTGTATGACACTGAGGATTGTTGGTGCCTCTAGTTAGCAGTTCATGGAGTCTTTCCAACATCATTGACATGAGTTTAGTTTGATTATAAACTGTTTGTGTACATAAGTATAGCCATTAGCTCTTTTAACAGTGAACAAAATAAACTAGTAAGCATTTTACACAGAAGAAATCAAATACTATGATTGATTTGATTGGATGACCAATGATACTGCAAAACGCACATTAAATGAAATTCCATTCCTTACCTATTAGATTAGAAAAGTTGGACAATACTAAGTATTATCAGTTTTTCTCTATGGTTTGTAATTCAGCTTTACTTTGTTTCCAAGGATAATTGAATAGTCTGCTTTTTCTCTCTGTGTGTGTGTAGGTGTGTATTTTCCTATTTTTGAAGATAGAGAAGGTGCTATCTATGCCTTTGTTCTGCCATCTTTAATAAGAAAGTCTTGGTTTTCTGCTTGCCTCCACCCTCACTTTAGACTCGATCTTTGTCATCTTTGCTCAGCTCTGACCCAGGGGGCTGACCTTGAGGGACTGTGTCCCCCAAGCTCTCCTCTGGCTAGCCTCTTCTCAAGTTTAACAAAAGAGAGGATTAAGATTTCAGAGAAAAGTTAGAGAGACTGTGATGTTTCCTCTTCCTTTTCCCTCCCTGCTATGATACTTCTTTTCTAGCATCTGCTAAACCTCCCTGCAATTAAAGCCTCCACCTTCCTCCCTGAGTCCAGTTTTCAGTGGGCTCCAGAAATGCCCTCTTCCCTTCAAACCTAGGGGTGGTAAAATATCTTCATTTTCTTGTAAATCGTTGGGTTCTTTATTTCCTTTATTCTTTAACCTTTCTAGCACTGTCTCAATATTCTTGTCAATGAAATCTCTTCATTTAAAAACATTAAGATAGAAAGCACACAAACAAATCTGTGAATGAATAGCCTTGGAGTTATAAGCAAAATGAAGAAAAGGCATTTACACAGAAAGCAAAGAATGTTTAAATTATTAAGCATTTAATGAGATCATGTGGCAAAAGAATCAAATGAATGAAGCTCGGACATTTGGCATTCAACATAAGGGAGACATAGGTGATTTTGTGGTCTTAATGCAAATAATTTCAGCAAAGAATTAGAGTCAGAAGAAATAGCTTAAGTTGGTGATTATTGGCATAGAGATGGTGAATATAGATAACCATATTTAGAAGCATTCATCAAATACTGTTTTGTATTTATTTCACATAAAACTGAACAATTTAATCAAGCTAGTCGATTAAAATATTGTTAATTAGCTGTTTTTGTTAGGACAAAGCACAACATAATTTCTCATCTTTTTGAAATTAAAAACAACCATGGAATGTGCCCGCAATAGAGAAGAAATTTCAACTATTTTTCATCAAATTTTTTCCTAAACCAGACACCAACCTGATTCTTAAATATACCAAGAGAAGGCTTTTGTGTAATTCATCCCATTCTCTAGTACATCTCTGAAGGGAACAGTGCCCTCAAAATTCTATTATCCTCTACTTGAAATAAAGATCACTCCTGTATCACCCATCTTGTTGTGAAATATTAATAACTACCTACCTTAATGTTTAAATAGAAATATGCCAATATCTAAAAATCAAACATCATTAGAATAATATCTGCATTAGCATCAATAAATAAAACATAGGCAAGCTAATGGAACTATCTAGAATAAATGTGTGCCAGTAAAAGCAGTTCAGTTTAATGGGAAGTTCTTGAGAAGGGAATTTTTGGATAATATCTAACTTTGTTCAATTGCAGCTAACTCCTGTCAATTTTAGAAGTTTTTAACATATGATATCAGTTTATGAATCTGATGTTTTCCAGATAGATATTAGAAAGAAATTAAAATGAAGACTTTTACCTACATGTTATGAAATATAGACAGGATGCTGGATTTTGCATTTTTTTAGGCATAAATTAGAAGACTACAGATATCAATATAAGATATTTTAAGCATTTTAAATTTCAACAAAAAGCCATTTCTATTTGTTTTTTAAGGGAGTATTGACTTTATAGCAGCAATTAAAATTATTATTGAATTTAGTTCTGAAGGAAAGCATCCAATTTTTGGAGATAGTCATTATCCATACTATTTAACTTAGACACTAATCAGAACATTATGTTTCTCACCACCCCAGTGATACAATTCATGACATTTCATGACACTCAGGAAGTTACTGAAATCTGTGGGTAGATCCAGAGATGTGGAAATCCCTTGACTGAAATGCTGTTAGGAGACTTGAGTACAAAGCAGAGCCATGTTCTATGAGAAGGAGAATAAAAATGTAAATGAAACTCGCATTTTTATGAACAATGAAAATAATTTGATCACAGTCAAATGGTCTAATAACTTTGCTATTATATGCAAATGTATAATCTGCATACTCCATATATCTTCATGAGTCATGGCTAACTATGTAAGCATAGAAAGTGATACCTTCTAGAAGAACAGAAGATCAAAACTTTACAAGGAACCTGATTTTCTCTGCTAAGATTTTATTAGGTTTTTTTTTAGGAAGGACATGAAGAAGGTGACATTTTTTATAGAGCTCTGGGGTCCAGAAGGGAAGGAGCTGAATGAAGGTCTCTCTGAGATATGGAAACAGAAACCCAGAATTACTCAGAGATGCTGTGCCACATAATTTACTGTAACATGAAGAAAATGCTATTTTTCTTACCTGGGTCTATGTTTCAATTTCTGAGTCAGTGCTGATAGCTTTGAGATACATCTATCACTAATTGATTAACTGTATGTTTCTCTGATTAGATGCTTTGTAAGAAAAATAAAAGTGTTTTTTTTCTCTTTGCCTCTTCCAGGATACTACACTTTTATCTAAGTCCTTCTTAGAGTAGGAGAATGATAATTGAGTCTATTTGTCTGGGAGAACACTCTAAAATAAGTGACAGTCCAGGCAGGTATTATTTATAAGAATAGGTTCATCAAAAAAATGGTAGCTGAAATTATCCTAGTGCAGCATTGTCCAGCAGAAATACACTGTGTGCTACACTTGTAAGTCTAAAATTTGTTACTGCTGTAAGTTTTTCAAAAGCAAAAAGAAAGGAGTGAAAATAATTTTAGGAATAGATTTAGGCTAATGCAAAGGAGCTAAAATACTATTGTTTCAACATGTAGTCAATATAGTCAGTTTAGTCAATATCTTATAAACAAGGTATTTTACATAGTTTTCATATTTAAAATATTCTAAAAATATTTTAGGTGGCTTTCATATGAAGTCTTTGACATGCACTTTGTATTTTTTAATTTTTTTTTATTAAATCATAGCTGTTTACATTAGTGTAATCAAGGGGTACAATGTGCTGGTTTCATATACAATCTGAACTATTTTCATCAAACTGTTTAACACAGCCTTCATGGCATTTTCTTAGTTATTGTAGAAAGACATTTGTATTCTGCATGTAGTAAGTTTTGCCTGTACCCTTCTAAGATGCACCATAGGTGTGGCCCCACCAATTACTCTCCCTCCACTCCAACCTCCTCTCTCCCTTCCCCTCCCTCCCTTGCCCCTTTCCCCATATTCTTGTGCTATAGTTGGGTTATAACCTTCACATGAAACCTATAAATTAGTTTCATAGGAGGGCTGAGTACATTGGATACTTTTTCTTCCATTCTTGAGATACATTGCTAAGAAGAGTATGTTCCAGCTCCATCCATGTAAACATGTAACGTACAGAGCATCTCATTCAGACTGGCCACATTTTCACAGTGCTCAGTAGCTGTATGGAACTAAGGACTGTTGGGTCAGCAGTCTGTTTTTGGTTCTTGGTGTGCTCTTGGCCAGAGAAAGACCAGACACAAGGAAAGCAAGGCAAGCAGGAAACAAAGTTTATTGAGATGGGCAAGGTAAGTTTATACAACCAATAGTACAGGTAACCAACAGGACCCCTGTAGTAACCAGGGACTCTGGTTACCGGCCCTCCTCCTGGTTCAAAAATCACTACTGAACGACTTTAATGGACAGTTAATGACTTGATAATTAGCCTTGTCAGAGGTTATTAGAGGGCACTTTCCAGACCGTTGTGTCTTTGCTGCTGGCCTGTGGGCTGGGGCATGCCCTGCTTTCTTCTGTACTTTAGCAGGGATTCTTCCTTCTCCCAGGTGTGCCAGTTGCTTTAGATTCTTATAAAATCTCAAGGAGAATGGATGGAGCCTCCCAAACCCTTGGAAATCCTATCATCTCATTAGTTGAAAGATGAAAGCCAGGATAATTTCATTTCAAATATGGCATTTCTCACATTTAATTATTCTTGAATAAATTCATACCTGTCCCATGGGTATTTACCTCCAAATAAATAATTTGACTAAAAGTTCTTAATAATGTACATGGTGTACATAATACCTCTACTCCAAAACCTACCTCTTATGCCTCAATCTAATGTGGCCTCACTTCTGCTTATCATCTTATGTTGATGTTATTTACAGAAAGAATGAACAAAGAAAGAAGGGGGTTGCTAAAATCAAGGAAATAATCATAATTAGAAACTTATATGACGAATGCATTTTATTACACCAATATTCATTTTTTCTACAACAAAACTAGTTGAGATTGACATGTAGAAGTCATGTAATTTGACATTTATACTGCACTGAATTCTGAATACCTTACTAAAGATTTATAATGTATTCAATGTAACTATGAACCTTGGTTGGTAAGGTTTTGACTAGAGTAAACATAACAAGCAATTTTCATTGTATATGCTAACTTTACAGATTTTCTAGTGGCCATCACCAGTTCATTTTGAATAATCCTGGACAAGAACATCAAATGATCTGGGGTAGATTATCAAAGTCTGCATGGTTTCTAGCAGTAGACTACGTTAGATCATGCTTTTATTATCTAACTGCATAAATTGTCAGTGAATGTGTTCAACTATGTGCTTCCAGAATGATCTTTGGCAAAGTAGACATACCTAGGATAAGTTTCTGCTTCATCTTCATGTCCAGAACCAAACAACTACTCAAAGACCCTCTGTAAAATTTAGAAAGAGTGATGTAAGTAAGTGGCAATCTGGTATATTGGGATGAGAATTACTTTGATGTAAATCTTAATTAACTCTGCACATCTAATTATGTGTTCTTGGGATCAATTTTCTCTTCTATAATAATAATGGGAATATAATGAAGTTCCTTTTAATAAATAAAGCATTTGACATTTGTTGTTTTTAACTAGGTGTTCTGTAGGGCCATTATTAAATTTTTAAGGGCAAGGACCTTGACTTATGTTCCTTTTTGTATGTACCTTGTATAGGCAGGCATTTGGTGTTAAAGCAAATTAAAGACATTTAAACTAGAACATATATATAATAAGTTTTACTTTTTGAGCATTTCAAAACAAAAAAAGATAAGCTTATATTCTTTTTTGGTTGTATTAAAGTCTAGGCTTTATTACAACTAGGATAAGAAACTGAATGACTTCTTTTAGCTGCTTCTAACCATTTCTTTCTATGTTACCTAAATATTCAGGTAAAAAGGAATGGCCTATTCCTTTTCAGGAGACTTTTCAGCAAGGATTCATTGGTAGTCAATGAGCAGTTGTTGTTAAAATACAGCTTAGTATTTTATGGCAGCTTAATCCTCTTTGCCTTTCATCTGTGCATCTGTGAAAAACTAGTGACAACATGGAAAATATTCTAAATCAAACATATGGAGTGCTGGATACTGAAGCCAAATCCTCTCCTTACCAAACTGTTGAAGAGAGAAATTCCAAGGCTGGTTTTCAATAGGAGATTGTTGTAATATACTCAAGAGAGCTACTCTCTCGAGTTGAAGATTATTTAAAAATACTCCCTAAAAGAGAAACAATGAAGAATGACCCAAAACATTTTCTTTCCTGTTCTTATCAAGCATTTAAAAAAGTAAAGAACTTTCAGGAAATCCATGTACATGAGGGCCATACACACTCTATGCATACTTAAGATGTGAACACAAATTAAGATGTGTGAATTCAAAATGAAAGAAGCTTAACACTAAAATTTGGAACTAAAATTTGGAAAAATAATAAGTTGATGCCATAATGCGCATTTCCTATTTATCACAGCGTCTCTTAATGCCGTGCCCTGCCTCCTGTATATCCATACAAGTGAAGAGTGGAGGTCGCAGGAGCTACTAGCATGAGCCCCACTGTTTGTGACCCTCCTGCACCTCACACATCTGCAGAGGAGGTCAGTGCCCCAGCTTGAGGTTAGGATTGCCTGGGGCCAATTGCTTATGGGTCATTTCATGATCTCTGGTTAGATATTATATAGGCACATCTCATATGGAATGCTTTTTTCTCAAAGATTCTGGCGTAGTTGAGATAAAATGTGAAAGGTAGACATATACTATAGGCAAGTGATTTTTTAAAGTATTCTTAGAGAAGCCAGATTGGTTGGGCCATAATATTCTTAGTGAAGGCTTTGATTCATGTGCTGATAAAATACCCAGATTACAGTGAGACTATTAAAGGAAAAATAAATGGCCTCTTGCAAACAGGATTAAAATTTAAATATACAAATTAATGAAATAACACACAACAGAAACAAATCACAGAGTTCATGGGAGAACAAAAACTTTCTTCCTGTAAAACAATATTTCATATGGAGAGAAGTAAATAGGATTTTTCCAGGAGAAATCAAATATACTCGATTCATCAGAAGTGTTTTGGGGATTTGGTAACTATTTTACCTTTTTCACTTAATAATATTGTGTTATAACTTTAATCATTGTATTGGGTAGGATGAAAAATTTAAACCCTCATTTTTATAACTACAGGGTGTCCCTAAAATCATCATATAAAGGGAAAATGGAAAATTGTACTAACTGAACCTTTCTTTATAAAATACTCATTACAGAATTTTACAAAGAGGTGAACAACATGTAGAGAAAGATGTACTTAGTTACAATTTTAATTATGTGGTGACTGTAAGGGTGATTTTTAGGGCTCCCTATATTGTGACCTAATCTGGGTACAGATCTCTTAGTAAATGGTTTCCTGTTTACTATGGGGTGTTTCAAAGTTAGAATTAGGTCAATTTTCCTACCTTGAAATTAAGCTTTACATTTAATCACACGTTACTCCAAGTTTTAATATTGAAAGGAAGGAAAACTGATGACATACTTGCTCATTTGAACTTTTCACAATCTAAAATTTAACCATATATTGGGGCGGTGCCTGTGGCTCAAGGAATAGGGCACCAGCCCCATATACCAGAGGTGGCCGGTAAAAAACCTGGCCCTAGCCAACAATTGCAAAAAAAAAAAGATAAAATTTAACCATATAGTGATTGAAGTTTCAAACAGAGGAATTATATAAATAATAAAACTTGCTCATTAAGGGCACCTTTTAATAATTTGCTTGCATTGCTATAAAGAAGTACCAAGATTCGGTTAGTCATATGAAAAAGTTTATTTGGCTCACGGTTCTTAAGGCTCTGCAAAAAGCATAGTGCCAGCATCTGCTTTGGGACAGAGCACCAGGGAACTTCCACTCCTGGTGGAAGATGAAGCAGATCTGGTGAGAGAGGGAGCAAGGGAGAGAGGGAAGGTGCCAGTTTCTTCTTAAGGACCTGTGACTGCAAACTCCCTCGGTCCCATGAGAATGGCACCAAGGCATGCATGGGGGGTTCTGGCCCCACGATATAAACACCTCCCACCAGGGGATAACATTAGGGATAACATTTCCACACACATATCTGGAGAGGACAAACATCCAAACTATATCATTTATTTAAGTTGGGAAAAAAGTTGATTTGACCAATCTTCACTATTGACCTTAATCATAATTTGTAATGGGAATATGTTTTTTCACCAAGTGGCATGTTTTTGTTTTTTACCCTTTAAAATAGCAGTTCTCAACTTGTGGGTCGCGACCCACAGAAACTGTATGAAAGGGCTTCAGCATTAGGATGGTTGAGAACCACTGCTTTAGAGTTAGCTCCTTAGTTAAACAAATAAAAATTGAAGCACATAGATGACTTTTTGTTCCCAGAAAGCAAACTTCCCTTTCCTGAAGTATTTTCTGACCAGCTCATATACTTCTTTCCCAAATGGAGCAACCTCTCTCCATAATCCAAGGCCGCATGCTCTTCCTCATCCACACTTTGTCATGGTTGAATGGATGGAGAGAGAGACAGAGACAGAGACAGAGACAGAGAGAATAGACAGGTAAAGTGAGGCCAGGTAATTTTCTTGAAGGCTTTTCCAAGACTTCTAGGTTTGTAATCCTCAAAATGAATTTTACTTTCTAATAGCATTTTTATTTCATTTAAAAATATTTTAGGCACTTTGGCCTCATCGTGTATTTGTATTAACAAGGTTTTGGATGAAACCTTGGAATCTGAACGTTAAAGAATCAAGTGATTCTGTCGTACTCCAATATTTATAAAAAAATTATTTGGTATAGAAGGTCAATGCAGATTTTTGAGCACAACAGTATGAGCTAAGATATGCTTTAGAATGTCACTTTAGATAAAAAAAACGCTTTAAGAAATGATAGATTTTGGGGGTTTTAAATTTAAGACAGGAAGATAATTTAGAAGATAGCTACAAAAGAACAAGAAAGAGTTAGTAAAGATATAAG
This sequence comes from Arctocebus calabarensis, assembly GCA_963573935.1. Classification (NCBI taxonomy): domain Eukaryota; kingdom Metazoa; phylum Chordata; class Mammalia; order Primates; family Lorisidae; genus Arctocebus; species Arctocebus calabarensis. The sequence goes on along the minus strand of CAUYON010098452.1, from coordinate 2,046 downwards.
TCAGGACAAAGACAAGGACAATTGGAAGAAAGAGGACGATTTGGTGATTGAACAAATTTTCCTGAGTGCTTGCCATAAATCAGGTGTTGTTCCAGGTATTGTGGGTGCAGTAGAATAGAAAACAGAAAACATTACATGCCTGGTAGAAGAGGAGGTTAAAAAGGATGATTTGGGGAAAACTTGACTGAGAAGTGAAGCTGATGAAGAGTCAACCCATGCAGTAATCTTAGACGGGGTCATTCCTGGTAGAGGCTAATGCCACTGGAAAGACAGAAGCATGAATGCGTGCCTCGTGTCAGGTTCTAGGGACAGCACGAGGGTCGCTGGTGCTGGAACAGAGAATGGAGAGACCAGTGGGACTTAGAGAGAGGTGCCAGATTATTGAGACTTTGCACATTGTTCTAAGATCTTTGGCTTTTGCTTTGATTGAGGTAGAAATCACTGGAGAATTCTGAGCACTGGAATGACACAATCTAATTATGTTTTAATAGAATCACTCTGATTGCTGTGTTGATAAACTACCAGGGTCAGTGGTAGAGAAAGGCTAGTTTGAAGAGTATTACAATAATCCAGTTCTCATATTTATGTACTTTCCTAGAAGAATAAAAGTCAAGTAAAGGGATGGGATTCAGTAAAACAAAAATTTCAACAAATGAGGTTTAGGAGGAAAGGTATAAGTAACAATTGTTAATCTACAGAAAATAATTAGATGTACTAATTGTAACTGTAATTAGTTGAAAAAATTTTATTCTAATCATAATCATGAAAATTTGAGAGATAAAAATAGTTTTTACACTGCTCAATGCTTTCTCAACAATGGCCTCAGGGTGGACACTCAAATAAATGTTATATAGAACTGTTAATTTTCCCTTTTTTGTTGAATGCAGTTTTTTTAGGTACTAAAGGCATGCTTGGGATTTAGAAGGTAGTCACTACATTGTGTTAAATAAAGATAGCTAATGAAAAGTAAGTAAACAAAGGACACAGACAAAAAGCAACAGATGCTAAAGGTATTTAGAAATTTGAACAAACAGATTCAGTTTCTGAATTTTTTTTGTGCATTAGTGAATAATGGCACCATTAGCTAAGATTGGGAAGCAAGTGAAGGGGCAGAGGGAAGAACAGACAATTTCCTTTGAATATCTTGAGTTTGACGTTCTGAGGGACATCCAAGTAGAGATGTCTAGTGGCTGATAGATGTAGAATTGGTAAACGTTAGCAAAATGATCAAAGCCCTAGGAATACATGTTTATAAAGTTAAGTATTATCTAGATGATTGCAACACATCTACCGGCTTTTAAAATTCACTCCTTTATGTTCAGTCTTAGCAAACACTACCAACCTCCACATATTTACTTAAGCCAGAAATATGGGTATTAGCTATGATTATAATTACTCAACAAATTCAATTCATGAGTAGCTCTGGGATCCAATACAAAAGCATAAAATAAATCTGTTCACTTATCTCCATCTCATCTTCCTGCCCTTTCCTGATAGTCTATCGACGATCACTCAGACCCATATTGTGGTTCCCTAACCGACCTTGATGCTTCCAGACTCATCTTATTCACACCTGTATCCAACCTTCTCCGCCTTCAGAGATTTCTGCTGTATTTACAGTCCAGACTTCCTTCTGGTTCTCCTACTTCCCAGACTTCATCTCATGCACATTCCCATCGGTTGATGACACTGACACTCCAGCATTACTGACTTTCTTTTTATCAGGCATGCTAAGCGTATTCCTACCTATGGCTTTGTACTGTTTATTCTGGCTGAAATGCTCCCCCCTTAGTCCTTGATCTGGCTGTTAATTCTTATTGTTCATAATTTCACATAAATAGCACATAAAGGCTTTTCTAGCTAGCCAATCAAGAGCCTCTAGGCAGTCACTCTCTTCTATACTACTTTATTTATTTATTTATTTATTATTATTTTTTTTTTGTAGAGACAGAGTCTCACTTTATCGCCCTGGGTAGAGTGCCGTGGCATCACACTGCTCACAGCAACCTCCAGCTCTTGGGCTTAAGCGATTCTCTTGCCTCAGCC
>CAUYON010098451.1:0-22793 GCA_963573935.1 Arctocebus calabarensis | reverse complement strand
GTCACCCTGGATAGAGTGCTGTGGCATCACAGCTCACAGCAACCTCCAATTCCTGGGCTCAAGCGAGTCTCCTGCCTCCACCTCCCAAGTAGCTGGGACTACAGGCGCCCGCCACAACGCCCAGCCATTTTTTGGTTGCAGCCGTCATTGTTGTTTGGCGGGCTCAGGCTGGATTCAAACCCGCCAGCTCAGGTGTACGTGGCTGGCACCTTAGCCCATTGAGCCACAGGCGCTGAGCCAAGGAGGCAGTAAGTGCTTTCTAAGGCTCTGGGGGGTAGGGAACAGCAGGCCAGCACCTGTCCCTTATGGACTGGGAATTTCAGGCTGTCTCAGTCATCAGTTCCCTCCCTTTTGGAGGAACAGGCTAGTCTGGGCTGGAAGGACATAGGAGGTCAGAGCATATGCCCTCATAGGTGACATGTTTGCATTTTAGCAGGACTTTTCTGGAAAGTGATACCGTGACCTTTAGAAGCAACTCTAGTGAGGAAAAAAATCCAGACATTGTCCCAGGTGGAGAGGACTGAATGGGGAAGCAGGCTCTGCCCTGTGTCGAGGGTTGGTTGGTTTACAGATCCCAGCTTGGAGAGCTGACTAGGACAGACCTTCCTAATTAATTTGTTGGTGCTGTAGCTGAGATTGAAGCCAGGCTAAAGGAAGTAAGTGTATGAGGCCAGTGTCCTTCTGTGTCCTGACTGGGCCTCGCCTTCTGTCATGACAGTTTACTCCAGGTCATGGAGTTGTGGTTTCTTAAGGGCCACAGGGATCTTATCCAGAACTTATGTACAGGTTTGAATCCTGAGGTGGAGGAAAGCAAGGTGCCTATACCACGTTCATTCACTCATTCACCTGGGAAAGCACAGTGACCCCCTGGCCCTTCTGCTTTGAGGGGCCAGATGAGCAATGACATCCAGCCTGGTAAAAAGGGCTGAAAACACTGGGGAGGAGATGCCTGAGGATGTGTGTCCTGGAGAAGCAGTCTCCAAGAGGACCATGCTGGGCCAAGGGAATGCCGTGCCTGAAAAGCTTCAAGAGGTCTAATTTGCCTGGAACCCCTAGTGGGTGGGGGCAGATAAAGTTGGAAGGTAGGGAACATCAGAGAATGAGCAGCTGTGTTCTCCCTGGGGAGGAGCAGGAGAGAGGGTGTCAGGTGTGGACCCCTCAGACTTGGTGCAAGCTCAGTTAGAGAATCTAGGGTGGGGGCACAGCACGGAATGATGCTGGGGAGGTCCAGGCAGGAGAGGACTGAGCTTCTGGGATCCCAGCAGGGAGGAGGGCTTCAGACACCCCACTGGATAGAGCAGTTCTAAGGGAGTTACAGGGCAGAACCCTAACTATAGTAATGTGGGAGTAGCTGGTGGTGAGACAGTGGAGATGGCAACCCCAGGGCCCTTCTGGAGCCCTGACTGTGAAAGGAGGCAGTGGAGGAAGGCACGGGTGGGTCGGTAGCCCCCCCAGGAGGCAGGGGCGAGTGAGAAGCACTGAGCCTATGGAAAGAGCAGGGGGGCTGGGTGGCTGGATGCAGGTGAGCTTTCTGGATGTTAGAGGAGGAATAGGAGATTTCCTGCTTGACAACTTCTATTTCCCTGTGAAGAAGGAAATGAAACACCTGCTGAGAGGTTGGCAGAGTCATAAGCTAGAAGAGAAGGGAGGAAGGAGGGATCCTGCCATCTAACCAGGAAAGAGGAATGAAGATGTAGATTTGTTTTTCTGAGGTCAAGACCATAAATAGACATTCTGAGGTCAGATTCCAGCTTAGATCTAGGAATAATGTTTTAATTTGTAAAAAGTAATTCTCAGAGTGAAATTTGGTTTAATTTTTTTGCAGCAATACTATATTATACTAAACTGTGTCAGCAGGGCTTAGTTAAGATGAGTTGATTTATGATCTTATCCAGCCATCTCAGGTAGGGGAAAAGAGAGGGTGAGTAGTTGATTCTGTCTAGAATTGATGTTTTTGTAAAGGTGGAAAAGTAAAGGCCTGGAAGTGGCATTGGAGGGTGGCAGGTGAGTGAGAAGGAGCCATCTCCACTCTAGAGTGTGGTTTAAGACAGGAGGGTCCTGGGGGCCCCAGCTGCACTTATGTGTCGAGGGTGGGGAGGGGAACAGAGTGTTCCTTAGGCTGAGGGACCAGAGGGAGTTACGGGACAGTGATGATTTGAGGACTCAGCAGAGGTGGGCAGAATGGGGAGCCCCCACACATATGGGAAGGAAGGGAATAGTGACGGGAGGCAGTCCCTGGTGTCAGTAACCCGGGGAGACAGGGATGAGAAGCAGAGAATAACAGAGTCCATCACAGCCATCTCCTGTCAGCTGTTTCCCGGGGGCTTTGGCTCCCTCTGATGTCCCAGTGACGGCAGCATCTGTGATGCATGGTAAAGAGCACAGTTTCTGCTCATGGTTCCAGAGAGAACACTGGTGAAAAATCCCAGGCCCCAGGATGTACACCCCAGGCTGTTGGTGGAAGAGGGGCTTAGGAAGCCCAAGGACTTCCACTGCCCACCCCCTCATCACCACCTTCTATTACTATTTTAATAGCAAAGAAAAAAATCCAGTTTAATGTCTTAGCAGCTTTAATGAGATACGATTCGCATACTATACAATTCACTCACTTAGAGTGTACAAGTACTGGTGTTTAGTGAGTTTACAGAATTGTGTAGGCTTTAGTGTATCAGTTTTGGAACATTTTCATTGTCCCACATAGAAAACCATTTGCAGCACTGCCCTCCCACCCCACCCTAGGCAATCATGAATCTTTCTGTGTCGATAGATTTACCTATTCTGCACATTTCATGCAGATGGGACCTTCACTTTTTGATGTGACCTATGATGCTGGCCACATAGATTAAGCCTCATAGGGACAGAACCAGCCTAGATGAGGACAGAGTTGGAGTTTCGCCTCCTGGCCTAGTGCTTGCTCTGTATTACTCTGAGAGGAACATAAAAAAAACTCATGTGAAGCTGCCTGTGGATTCCCTCTTAAACAATTGATCCGGCTGCATATTCCAAAGCTACTGATAGCCATGATCTAGTTGTTACCACAACACAAAGTTTTTTTTCTTCCTCCTATGACTGTTTAAGATCTACTTTATGAGCTGGGCTCCTGTAGCTTAGTGATTAGGGTGCCTGCCCCTCGCGCTGGGGGTGGTGGGTTCAAAACAGACCTGGGCCTGCTAAACAAACAAAAAAATGAAATCAAAATCTACTTTTATGGAAAGGTGTTTGAAGAGAAGCACCTTCTACCTGGCCCTACCTTCACAGCTGCCTTTAAAACTCTGTTTTTAGGCAGAAAAGCAAAATAGCCAAGAACCGGTGCCCCAGAGCCAGCCTGTTGTGGTTGCAACCTCAGCTCTTCTTCCCACTTGTGTGACCATTAGCAAGTTCCTTAACCTTGCTGTCTCAATTTCCTTGTCCCTAAAATATGTGCAAACATCATGTCTAGCTTATGGTATCATATGAGGCTGAAATGAGTTGATATGTTGAAAACGTATAGTGAATAAGTGCTGTGGGCATCAGCTGTTAGTATTATCTGAGAATCCTTTTTTTTTTGCAGTTTCTGGCTGGGGCTGGGTTTGAACCCACCACCTCTGGCTTATGGGGCCAGCGCCCTACTCTTTTGAGCCACAGGCACCACCCTGTCTGAGAATCTTAATTGTTGTGAATTTCTGCCGGCCCTTATTCTTCCTTAGATGCAAAGTGGGCAGTGAAAGGAGAGACTGATCCTTGTCAGGAAGTATGCATGCATATGACCTTGATTGTCAGTCTCTGCTTATTAATTCATGCCAATCTTTGTTAGTGAATATGCAAGATTATGGAGTCTTCTCACAGGCCAATTTTATTTTCAAGACAAGATGACTTTGTTCCTAGCAGATCTAAGAGTTTGCGCAGGTGGCCTTCTCGCCATGGTCTGTCTGCCCCAGTTGTGCCAGTCCCTTGAGGTTCCTCTGTCCCGCCTGGTCCTGACAGTCCTGCCAGGCCGACCTCTCCCTCCTTCACACCTGGTGGTTCTATACAGAGGATGCTTGGAGACAAATATAAAACCGTATATATAGAAAGTGCTGAATTAAATATATCTTATTGTCTGCCCCACACAATTAATAGCCTCCTTCAAGAAAGGGCTTTTTTCCCTTGAATTTTCTTTGGCACTTAGCACTGGGTATTTAATATTAGTTACACCAAATTGAAGCTTGAGAAAAATTAGTTTGCTTACAAAGGATTTTAGAAATTTCTTCTTAAGCAGGTAAGTATTTTCTTCATGGCAAAGATTTTATTAGTTTACTATATAAAGCTCTTCGTACCTGGCTAGTGCAAGGGTCATCTTCAGCTCTGCCTGATCTAAATGTACAATCTGAACCAAAGAAGGGTTAGTCAGTTAGTGACCCGTAACTGCAGACTGCACTGATTCTGGTCAGTAGGTGTGTGAGTGGTGGTCAGGGATGACAGAGGAGGGAATACCTTCCCATAGGAAGAGTTGTGTCATCCTGGATGATTCTAATGGTGGCTATAGTAACTCTCATCTTTCCAGTGAAGGAAGATGCTTTTTTACTTTTGAAGCCATCTGTAAAGGTATTGAAAGGTAGCTGCCCTTCAGAATTCTCCATGCAGTGAAACCTTTAAATGTGAACTTAAATTTTGGGCAGGAGGAGATTATTACCATGTAGATCAATCAGTAGTACCTAGTACCCAGTATGTGCTATTTAGAACCCAAGCTAAGTTCTTTGAGGGACAGCATAGTTGGTCCTTGAATCTGACAAACGTGTTGTCTGAGGTGGTAAGACATGCCTAATAACCAGTGGTGGGCAATATTCTATCGGCTTAACTGTGAGGAATTCCAAGGAAGAGAGAAGTGAGGTACAGAATGGTCAGGAAAAGGGTGAACTTGAGCTGAGCCAGGACAGCGGCATTTAGATGAGCTTAGAAGGGGTGGGATTTCCTGCAGCAGGAGCTCACCTGAGTGAGCAGGAGCTTGGTGCTGGAGCTGGGTGTGACACGTTCATGTTGCTGATGTCACAGGCCCAACTGCAGGGAAGATGCATCTTCAAATTGGTCCACGAGGTGTGACCTTGGCTCCCACCCTCATCCTTTCTGGCACTTCCATCATTTGCTGACCATCAGGCTCTTCGAGGCTCAGCGTGTTCCCATGGAACCAGCCCACATGTGGCAGGTCAAGGGCACATTGTGACGGGATCCTGAACATCCACAGCTGAATTGTTCTTTCCACAGTCCTACTAATGGTCCTGGTTTGAAAGTGGGAGCCAGCTTACTGACAGACTCCGTTTATCTGTGGTAACTCTTTCCTTTTCACAAAGCACTCTGCTGTGTTTTGTGGTTCTGCAGGTCCCCAAAGGAACTGACCAGAACTGGGCCCAGAAGCTCTATGACCGGCACTCCAGCAGCCAGCACTTCCAGAAGCCTCGGATGTCCAACACAGCCTTCATTGTTGTGCACTTCGCAGATAAGGTGGGCATTCCTGTAGCCCCACGTTAGGTAGACTCGGATTTCTAGGCCAAGAAGGAGCTGTCCCTTTTGAATTCAAGTGGCCCAAAGCTTCCATCCTTTCTTACCTACTCCATTTCTTTGGGATGCTGGATTGCTATGTGGCAGGGAGTTGGCATTTCCCAACCATATGCTTAAGTGTTTATTGAGGGTCACTTTGGGGAGAACTCAGCAGCAAGTAAGGCAGTTATGAGTCTGCCCTCATGGAGCTTGAGAGAGAAAAGGGGGAGGAATAGAAAAGGGGTACTGAATGGTCTGCCTTCTTCCCTTGGACAGCTGTCGCTCTCCTTCAGGCTGCTGCTTTCCCAGTGACTGGTGTGTATGTAGAATTTTTCTAAATGGTTTGTTCCATATACACCAGCTCTGCATTTTTCGAATTTTATTTTGTGTATAAATCACCAAGGGCTTTTTTAAAATGCAAATTCTGATTCAGTGGATCTGGGATATGGCTGAGAAGATCCATTTATATAGTCCTAAAGAAGCATTCTGTCATGGGAACTCCCTTTTAAGACAATATTTTCTTCTACAGAATGAATACTCAGTTCCCTCTTTGTATATCCTGAACATTTATTGGATTTGCATTTTAAATGAGAGCATCTGTGAGTTTCCTATCTACTTGCAGTGCCTTTTAGGGAAACCCTACATGGTTGAGATGGAAACACGCAAGTACTCTAACTACTGAAGGAATCATGTCAGGCTGAGGGACTAACTACTGTTTCTCTGTCCTGTTGCTGTGGCCCCAGGTGGAGTACCTTTCAGATGGTTTCCTGGAGAAAAACAGGGACACGGTGTATGAAGAACAGATCAACATCCTGAAGGCCAGTAAGGTAAAGAGCACCAAAAGAGGCAGAGAGCAGGAATGTCACAGCAGAGCTGGGTTGGGGGAGGCAGGTGTTGGCCCCCTCCAGATGAGAGGGGAGAGCGAGGGCTCAGTCTGAAAACCCTTGAGCATGGCCTGATGGAGGGAAGACAGCCGGGAGAAGGGGTGGGAGAGAGACAGCCAGGAGAGATGCTTGCTAGTGAAAGGTACATGACAGGTGACAGGACAGTGGTGAGCAATGATGAAAACACAGCTGTTATCCATTAAGTTACCTCTTAACCATCTCCTGCCTATGGATGTAAAGTTACTTAAATCCATTCATATCTCAAGATCTGTGCATTTAATTTCTGTTTACCAGTCTATAGAACCTCTCTACAAATGAGAACTTAATAGAGTGGGAAGTAGGATTTAAAGGATGCTTAAGTCTGCTACTTTGGACCTTATTACATGGTATAATGTCCAGAATTTTACTTATTTTCTTTCCATTAGCATTTCAAAAAGTTAGCAAATATTTTCTGTTCTGCAAGTAAAGGAAAGAAGGCACCAATTTATCGAAGCATATTAAGCACTTGCCTTGTGAGGCACTGCCGTACACACAAGACAGGCTTAACTCTGATGGGCTGCAAGTGGGCAGATAAAGACACACACAGGTGGGCAGTGCCTGTGGCTTAAAGTAGTAGGGCGCCAGCCCCATATGCTGGAGGTGGCGGGTTTAAACCCAGCCCCAGCCAAAAACTGCAAAAAAAAAAAAAGATACACACAGGTAATGGAGAAGAGAGGAAGATGCTGGGAGGGAGGGTCAGGCAGCTGGCAGGAGCACTGTGCTGGTGTTCTGAAAGGCCAGAATTGAGCAGAGGCAGCTGCTGACTTTAGCCCTTCATAGGAACCCCCAGAGAAAAAGACTTTCTAGGACTTAGGAGGTTTTCCCCCAGACCACGTGATACTGAACACACTGCAGGGGCCTGATAACGCTGTAGAAATGGCAGATTAATTTCTCTTTGGGATAAGCTTTAGATTAATGCAATAGGGTGAGATGATAGAGTGGAGAAAATATACCCAGCAAAATAGGCGCAAGGACTGCAAGCAAGTAATCCCTTATATCACATGGCCCCCAAGGCTGGGTGGTAGGGGGGAGTCCAGGGAGGATTTTAGTCAATAGCAGCATGAAAGACTGCCCAGGGCAGACCCCTCGGCCCATTGTCATTTCCAGATATCTGGACCATCAGGGAATTAGTCGTTACTGAGACAAATTGGGTAAATGTGAATATTGTTGGAGTTCAACTCACGATTGACCTCTCGGCTCCCCAGGTACCAGAGCTCCAGTTGTTAATATAACTGTTCCCGTTTTTCACAAGGGTTGTGGGATAGAAGAAGAGCTTCAGGCATAAGGAATGAGAATAGAAGGAAGAGGATAGCGCATTGGGAGTTTCTTTCTCCTCCTGGCCTCTTAGAATTGAACCATGAGTCTGACAGTGGCCCAAAGGTTTGGGAAACTCTGTCCTGGTTAGAGTTTCTCTTTTCAGGTAGGAGCTCAAAGAGGGATGAGGTAAAGGGAGCTCTAGGTAATTTTCATGAAATACATTGCCATCATTGACTTTTTAGTGTCTTAATTTGTGGGACTCTAGGATTTCAGAATCTCAAAAGGATCATTGCCGATAAAACATCCCTACCCACTTTCTCCAGATTGTCATGTTTTAGTAGTTGAACTTTATGTAATACATGTATTATTTGTGTAGTATACAGTGGTAACCAACACATATAGCTAGCCTCGTGGAATTTAATGAAAAAGATTACAGTTTCATTACATTACAAAGTAATGGTAATGTTAAGATTCATTGTAAAGTGTGGTAATGTTAAGATCAAGAAGAAGGTGCTATGGGAAGAAATGATAGGGAAACTTTAGAGCCCCTAAGACTACACCCAGATGCAGTCATTTGCTAGAAAGACTTGGAATTCAGCAAAAGGTGGCTGTCCTTTATTATAATAAAAGGATCCAGAATAAAATCAGGAAAGGAGAAGGTACATGGAGTGAAGTCCAGGGGGAACCAAGCACAAGCTTGCAAGCATCTTCTCCCAGTGGAGTCTCTGGAGATGCGCATAAGGTCCCCCCTAAAGTGCGTTGTGACAGTACTTGTGAAATGCCTACCAGGAATGTCACCTGGGCCTTGGTGGCCAGGGTTTTTATATGGGCTCAGTTGTGTAGGCACCTTTTGCCTAGCACAAACAAGAATTCCAGACTTCCAGAGGAAAGCAGGTATCCACTATAAGCCACAGTGTTTGTATGAGCAATTTAGACACAATGAATTATTCTTAGTGGGGAACAGTGAGAACTCTCCTGAAATCTAAGTTTCCAGACACCAGCTAGCAAAGTCAACTTTGGAAGCAGGCCTTTCTAAGACTAATAGTCATGGGCCTGCTATGTTACTTCTTTTCTATTCAGGGGTTATCATTTTACATTAGGGGTTCTGGGATTTTATAAGAAATTAAATATAACCTCATAAGAAATTAAAATTGGCTCGGCACCTGTGGCTCAGCGGGCTAAAGTGCCAGCCACGTACACCTGAGCTGGCGGGTTCGAATCCAGCCCGGGCAGCCAAACAACAATGACAGATGCAACCAAAAAATGGCCGGGCGTTGGGGCGGGCGCCTGTGCTCCCAGCTACTTGGGAGGTGGAGGCAAGAGACATGCTTGAGCCCAGGAATTGGAGGTTGCTGTGAGCTGTGGATGCCATGGCACTCTATCCAGGGTGACAGCTGAGGCTCTGTCTCAAAAAAAAAAAAAAAAATTAAAATTATGTAGAAATACATAAGTTCTCTCTCCTACTCCCTGACCCATCTCTTGATAAATTCTTATTCATGTTTAAGCATATAAGTGTATTGTTTTAAGACTGAAATAACTACTTTGTGTAAAGATAGTCCTCTCTGGTTTTTCACTTACCATTTTATCTTGACTATCCATGTGAGTCTACTTTTCTTTTTTAAAAACAACTGCTAGGAATTTGCTATTTCAAGTAATATGGCAGTGAATACTCTTTATATCTTTGTATACTTGTATGGTTATGTCTGGGTACATTTGCAGAAGTGCAATTGATAAAGCAAAGAGTATGCGTATCAGAAGTTTATAGATGTTGCTACATTGGAGGACTACATAGGTCTGTGATCTACTCTTGAAATGTAACCAACTCCCTCCTCCTCCTCCCTGCCTACCTGCCACAATTCTAGCTTTCCCCCTCACCAACTAACATTTCTAAAGAAACAGGGACCTTGTTGCCTGTGACGGTGGCCAGCAGCACTCGAGTCAACCATGGAGGGCTTCTGGGCTGGCGTGCCCCAGCTGGAGGAGTACTGGGAATGTTCCATCCTGAACTCCTTCCAGATCATTTCAGCTGTCCCAGAAGACAGAAAGCAGAGACAGACACTAGGTCCCTGAAAGCCTGCAGACGGGCTAGACGCAGACTGCGGCTGCAGATGGATGATTCTCAGTGTGCTCTAAATCATCTGGGCAGATGGGTGTATCTGGCAGCATCTGTCACTTAGCATTTTTAAAATGTGTTTACTGAGCCTCTATTTATTTTCTTAAAAATTTTTAGCTTTCACAGTAGCCCTAAAATGCTTATGTTTCTAACTCCATGTTAAAGATTGAAAAGTAAAGACCTGCAGTGGTCTGACAAGGTCTTATGTCATTACATTAAAATTTTAATGCTTAATTTGTTGGTTTTTATCTCACTTAGCATAGCTAAATCTCCAATTCTCTGCATAAATTCATAGTTTTACTTAATTTTATGAGAGACGATGTTTTTTCCTTTGGCATCCTTGGTAAGAAATTAACAAGTTATCACAAGTAATTAAACAGTATGGGATAGAAGACTCCAATGTATCCTACTAGCCAAAGGGATGTTTGAAAAACTCCCTGCAAAAGCAGTGAAATAACACCCTGTTAATGAGAATGTAATTAGTAAAGCTAGTTACACTGTCTACTAGGGTGTGTAGCTAATTGCTTTCTCAGCTATCAGGGAGCTATGAATAGAGACTTAAGTAAGGAAATACCTCTTTAAAACATGACTTCAAGTGATGAACAGACTTACTGCTTTAAATACTAAAGGATGGAGGTTTTTACCTCCTAGTTTTTCTTTATTATAAAAAAGAATATTTTATCAACTAAGAGAAAGAAACCTTAAAAATATTTTTCCCTCTGAAGATTTCTTACTCCAGGCCACTGAGTATAGGTCAGAGGGACACTCAGTGGGTCATGTGCCTATGCCAGGTATGACAAAAACAGCCCCTGCTGGGCAGCAAGGGTGTGCTGGGCAGTGGTCCTGGCCATCCTGTCTCTCCCCTGCATCCCAGCAGAAGGGATCATGCAACCATCCTGGCCCAAATCCCTGGTCAGAAGTTGCAATATAGGGCAGCTGGTGTAACTGAGGACACCCATAAAAAAATACGGACCCCCACTTTGGGTACAAATCAGGGGTGATTTTATTTATCCTGCGCAGGGAGGCCTCTGCAAAAAGGCAGATGGCCCAAATCAGGTGGTCATTTATTACATCTGTACAGATAGACCGCTGCCCCAAAGGGCAAACGGCCAAATCAGGTGGTTACATCTGCACAGACGGACCGCTGCCCCCAAAAGGCAAATGGCCCCTCAGTGCGGTACAGGCTGATTTTTATACCCCTTTTGTGCTGATGTGGCAAAGCAAGCATGTATAAAAGTGGAACATGGCCGGTTACAGGGCGGGGTTATAATCAGGTGGTTAACTCGGGGTTACATCATTGCAGTTATGTATGTAGTCAGGGTGGGGCTACAGTCGGGGCTGGCACAGGGGGTCAGTGGCAGTTGGCACGAAAACTAACTTGGCTTGAGAAACTCAGTTACCTGAGAAACTCTGCTTAAGTGAGTTTCCACTATTGTTTCAACCTGTGGCTAGGGAGGTTGAGGTAAGTTTCTCATCATTGTGTTTAGACATTGCTAGGGAGTCAGGGAACTCGGAGAACTTCTTCGTCAGAAACCTGTTCTCAGAATTAAACCAAAAAGGGGGGTTTGAGACGGACGGGGACTCAGGCTGAAACAATTAGGGGCCTTTAGGGGTCTTCTTGCCCGGTCGGTTACTACACTGGGACAAGACCTAAATGTTCTCTCTACCTTTCTTTCTGCGTAAGACTTCAGCTCATAAAGAAATGACACGCGCATGTGTTCATTACCTTCCCACACTAATAATGTTCCTTAAGGTTACACATACAACCCATTCTGAGCAAATGGTTTGCTTTTTGTTAAACTTCTTTTTTGTATTTTTAATTTTTTACATAGGTGCTTTATTGAGGTAATCAACTTACTACAAAACACCTACCTTAAACATACCAGAGTTCTTCCTGTTTAAGATGTGCTGGTTGAAGGGCTTCTGCTGATGTTTAGAGTAAACAGATCCCTGTGTAAGAGATCACTTGTTAGTTGATAAGACAATGTTAACTTTTTCCAAGGTGGGAAAGTCCATATTTGTTGTCTTCCAAAATATGAAGTGCTGTGACTTTTGTCCTCTGAAGTCCATTTAACACCTTTTCTTAAAATTTTTAATTTTATTGGATACGTAATAGTTGCAGGTATTTATGGGGTACATGTGATGTATTGATATGAGCATACTATATACAGTGATCAAGTCAAGGTAATTCATCTCCAGGGGTATTCATCACCTCAAGAATTTATCTTTAAGAAAATAGGCATTTTGAATTTTAAACAAAATATTTTTCAAATATTAAAAGTTAGAGATTTTTCCCTCAAAGGGTATCATCAACTATGTAAAAAAAATGGTTTGAAAAGAAATGTATTTTTTTTTGTTGTGTTTATAGCCATGGATTTTAAAGATAAGATCCTAGGCAAGAGATCTCAAACCATTCTTATACTGTGTCTTATTATAGTTTCCCACGTTCATTTTAAAGGAAAGATTCTTATGTTCTTAACACAAATGAATAAGTGTGACTTCCAAGGTAACAGCTATGTATATAGCTGTAATTGCCTTTTTTCTTAAACTGTCAAATGGTCTTTAGAGAGTGTTTTCATACTTCTCTTGATCCCTTTTTGATTTGTCTCAGGCTTTAAAAATCTATAAATAGACTTGAATAGCAGAGAAAACAAAAGCCAGTACCCAGGGGCTGTTTTAAATAAGTGAAAAACAGAATTACGGAAGTGATTGTTTTGTCTGGAGGTGTTACCCTGTGTGTTTTCAAGTTGAAAGAGAAGTTTTTAGAAAAGCTGAGGCAGAAGCCTTCTCCTAGGGCTGTCCTAACCTGGTTTATAGTAGCTCTTTACTTGACCAGTTTATAAACATACTTCTTAATAGTGCTAAAAGCATAATTGGAGTTGGTCAATTAAAGGAAAAATAGTTTTCTCCCTCTCCCTCAGAAATGCGTTACTTTTGTATGAACCCTTTGTCAAGGAAGATCTTGGTAACTACTTTTCCTTGTGACTCTGTTTATGGTTAGGATTACCCCTGGGGTAAGGCTGTCCCCTCTCTGGGCAGATGGGGTTGGTAATCTCTCTCTCTTGCCTATGTCTTTCACTCTTGTCTACAGCCCAGATTGAACCTGTTGCCTCAGTCTTTCAGTCCTGCTGTCAAAATAGATCTATGTTGACTGAATTTTTATACAAATCCAAATATTAAGCCTTGTACCCCCTTCCTAGGATTAATGTTTCATTTTCCTCTGAATCCCAGAGATTCTACCAACTTCTAAATGCAATCTCAATAGTGGAACCTTCAAGTCAAACACAGTTTTTGAAATGCAAATTCCCCAAACAAAACCTTGGCCATGTTTGTGCCCAAATTATAACACAGTGCCAGCTTAGGTCAAACTCCGGCTTGGACAGTTTCACTTTCTGGTATGACTCCCTTGTTTACTGTTTAAAATAAATAGAAAACATAGCTAGCTTCTCCAAAGTAACAGAAAGGGACTGAATATTTAAAATCCTCATGTTGGTGAGTCCGACTTCAAAGTTTATAGTGTGGTTTTGGTACCAAGCATGCCAAATCTGAAAATCAGAAATCCAATATGGTCCAAAATCCAAAATGCTCCGTGACTGGAACATTTCGGATTTCTCCAGCAGTAAGTATGATGCAAATATTTCAAATTTCCAAAAAAAAATCTGAAATCCAAAACACTTCTGATTCTAAGCATTTCAGATAAAGAATACCCAACCTGTGTATGTTCCTCAGAGTTAACAGATTTTTCATAGTAAATCTATTAATGATTTATGTAAATTAGATCCCCAAATAGTATAATTATGCAGATTGGTAACGTCCACCGATACCCCCAAATATCTCAAATCCATTTCAGAAAGTATATGGATTAGAATCATTTAATCAGTGTTTTGTTTTGGCATAACAGACTTCATGAAATACTGTTCATTTTTAAAATTGAAATATTATTCACATATTAATAGAATTCACCCTTTGGAAGCATACATTTTGGTGGATTTTAAGTGTGTTCACCCAGATGTGCAACCGTTACCACTTTAAATTTGATATATTCTATCACCCCCGAACAAGCCCTGTGCCTATTTGTAGTGTTGGTTATTCCCCTCATCCACGCCCCCAGCCCCTGGCAACCACTCGGCCACTTTCTCTTCCCTGGACATTTCACATAGATGGAATCACACACTCTCTGGTCTTTTGTGTCTGGCTTCCTTCACTTGGCATGATGTTTTCAAGGTTCATCCTGTTGTGGAAAGGATCAGGACTTTTCCTGTCACTGAAGGGTATTCTGTTGTATGGGTAGATCTTGTATGTATTCATCAGTGACAGACGTCTGGATTTTTTCTACTTCGTAGCTCTTATGAGTAATACTGCTATGAACACTGGTATCCACATTCTTGTGTGTACATATGTTTTCATTTCTCTTGGGTATATCTTGGAAAACTGATGTTTTGAAAGGTGCAAGATATTTTCACTACTCTCCCTTTGATTGTTTCTAGTTCCCACTAGTGGCTGACTTGTTTCGTGATGATAAGGATGCTGTTCCTGCTGCCACCACCATACCCGGGAAGGGATCCTCTTCAAAGATTAACATTCGCTCTGCCCGAACCCCCATGAAAGTTTCCAACAAGGAGCACAAGAAAACTGTGGGCCACCAGGTCAGCCCTGGGCCAAAAGCTGTGAGCTGGTCTCTCTGTAGGTGAAGAATGGCCACAGGTCAGAGGAAGGCCTCTGTGGCCTCAGCATGAGTAGCCCCAGCCACCCAGCTCAATTTCTGTGTCTTTTGAAGAAGGAAACTCCCAAACCTTCACTGTAGGGAACCAACAGAGGAAAGAAGAGAGGCCATGGCAGTGGCCCCAGTCCATACATTAATCCCTGGTAGGGCCCACTGCAAAGGTACCGACACCTGTCGGGGAGGCCAGAGGCCTGGAGTCTGCAGGTAGAAGAGGAGGCTTACATAAACCTGGGGATCAGGAGACTAAGAAATCCTGTGGGGTCTGTCTGGGTGTTATGTCCGTGTGTCTCTGAAGAGAGTGGCTGCCAATCCCATGGCAACTATTTTTATGTGGATTTGCTCATTCTGATCAGCTTATATAAACACAATCACTTCCAGGATGTCCAGGCCTTGTATGTCAAGGCTTCAGGACCTCTGGTCAAGGGTAGCAGGCTTCTAGTGCACAGAGACCAAATCTCACACAGTGTTTGCCCACCTGTCATCTCATTTGATCCACAATGGCTGGAGTTAGTCATGTTAGGCAACAGTCTCTCTCCACACAGTATGAAGAGCCCTGATCTGGGAAAGACATGATTTTTGATTATGGCAAGGTTGGGAGTGTCAGAGCTGGAATCCTACCCCAGAGCTCTGAACTCTTTTCCCTGTCCTTCTGGGTCAACAGTGATAATAGTAAAGTAATAGCTATCACCACCATCAGTATGTGAGTTTTTGTTTATTGTACGTCCACAAAATGTTAAAAATAAATAACCAAGCTTTGGCTTTTGCCTCCCCAGTTCCGCACCTCCCTGCATCTGCTCATGGAGACCCTGAATGCCACAACACCACACTACGTCCGATGCATCAAGCCCAATGATGAGAAGCTCCCCTTCCAGTAAGTGCCTGCTGGGCATTAGCCTCTGTGCCTGTTTATGGTGTTGGTCATTCCCCTTGTCCACGCCCCCAGGCCCTGGCAACCACTGGACCACTTTCTCTTCCCTGGACATTTCACATAGACGAGATCACACCCTCTGTGGTCTTTTGTGTCTGGCTTCCTTCACTTGGCATGATGTTTTCAAGGTTCATCCTGTTGTGCCAATTGGCTAACCACAAGCCAGTCTTCTCCTCTGTGTCTCATTTCCCCAGCTGTTCACTGTGATTAGAAAATATCCTAATGATAGACTCCAAGGAGATAATGGGAATTATTTGTAAGAAGTACAAACATTTATATGATTAAAATTATTATCGACATTATTTGAGAAGGAAATCACTGTATCCTTCCTATTTCCTGCAATCAGTTTCTCAACCTTAGACCTGTTGACATTTTGGGTTAGATAATTTTTTGTTGGGGGGGGGCTGTCCTGTAGCGTCCCCACCACTGTGACAACTCAAAATGTTTTAGATGCCACCGAATGTAGGAAACAGTTGCCTCCAGTTAAGAACCACTGTCTTGAGCTAAACGCGTTGTTAGCATCTCTTACATAAATCTTATTCCTCTGCCTCCTTTTTTCAAAGAGTATCTATCATACCTCTCATGAGGCACTGGGCTAAAACAGGTGGAATGACAACAGGACAGTCTTCCACACTTAAGGAGCTGTGTCTCAACTGGCAGTGCCACAGAAGTGACTGTCAGTGGCTCTGGGAATGTGCCACGGGGGCAGAGAAGTGAGAGGGCAATGAAGTGTCCAGGGAGGTGGTGGTGGCCTGGGGCTGGCAAAGTTTCCTGAAGGCCAGCCCACTGGTTTCAGGGTCCTGAGATATGACTACAGGATGCTGCTTGAGCCTGGGGAAAAGGACAGGGAGCTTTGCAGCCTATAGAGAAATGGCTTAAATGGCATGTGACTGTGAAGGTGGAGCACAGTTCTGACAGCATGGAATTCTCACTCTGCATCCAGCAAGCTGCAGGCTGTGCGGCTCCTGCACACTACCAGGAGGGGAGAGTACACACCTGGGTGCCAGCACTCTGTCCCTCTGTATCGTTGGCGATTTTTCAGTCCAGACTGTGTTAATTATCCTTGAAGATCTAATGACAAAAGGCCGATTTTCCATTCCTAATCCCCTTACAGTGAGACCAGGGAGGCGGACAGATCAGGAGATGCATTTGATGGTGATTTTTCTTTAGAATTTGGAAGATAAGATTGAAATACATGAAGGCCAGCTGGCTTCACACATCCCCTTAGGGTATGTAAACAGAGAAAGATGATGGCACTATCTTCTTTATATAGTGTCTTTTAGCCTTTTGCTGAAAGCATTTCTCTTTTACATCATTTGTTCATTGTAACAAACAGGTGATTTATACATGGTTGGGTGAATGTGCTTAGCTCACGTTGAGGAAATGACGACAAAAATGAGGGACAGAGAGATTGTCTTGCCTGGAGTGACATGAGCTGTTAGTGGCAGAGCCAGGACTAGACTCTGTTCTCTCTCCACCAGCCTTGCTCTTTGTCCCAGACCCAGGAGAAAACAGTGTTGCCATCTCAGGAGGATAGAGCAGGTGTAAGGATTGCCGACCTCATCATGAAGCATGGGAGAATATTAAGGCTGAGCTCAGAAGTTATTTGCCAGATTCCTTCCGGAGACCAGCTGTAGGTGTGGTGTGTGTGGTGTCCCCAAGAGAAGACCATACCCCAGCCCCATACTCAGGGGACTTGCTACTGAGTATGGAAGCTACTGCCCAGCTCCTACACCAGTACTCAGATGCCCAGTGGTCACAAAGCATGATATCGGGGTACTAGAGTTGGGAGTGGCTGGGGAAGAGTAACAGTCTTTTTAAGGTCAGAGAGCTTCTTACCTTTCTGTGAGGAAGCAGTGGGAGGTCATAGAGGAAGTAGAGACCTCAGCTGGACCTGTAGTCTACATGGGACCTTTGGGGTCACAGTACTCTGCCAGCACCACTGTGTACAGTGAATTAAACTCAGTCCTATGGTTGTGCTGGGCAGAGGGACAAAGCCTGGAGAGCCCTTAGCAGAAGGCCTACAGCCCCCAGCACCCCTGTTTCAGGTGCATACACTTGGCATTCCTGACTCAGGGACCACTGACCTCAGAGGTGAGAGGGTGCAGATCCTCTGAACAGTAGAGCCTGGATCTCCAAGGCAGCCTCTGATCATGTGTGACCACAGCAGCCTTGACGTCCAAGGAGCTTCCTATGAGAGTGGTCACTGCCACACACTTCAAGGCCTTCCTCTTAAGTCTGGATTGCTGTGTCCTGTGAAAGACTTGGGGGCAGCAGCCATTGAGCCCCTGGGGATATGTGTGTTGTCCTGTCCTATGAGACCTTTGCACTAAGGAGCTTTGTAGTTCAAAAGGTGAAATGAAGTCTCCTAAAGTAGCCTTTTGGCTGGAGACTGTGTAAAATTCAGTGCTTTGCCGTGCCTCGTGTGTCAGTGCCAGAGCAGCCTGAGGCCATGTCCTTGGGTCTGGAGTAGTTGGGAAGACTTGGGAGGAGCTGAGTGTCTGGATCAGGAAGGGCTTGGGCAGGAGGTGGGGAGAAGAAGTGGTAGTGAACACAGGCCTAGAGGAGCATCTCCTGGGACCCTGAGGCCCAGGGCTGACGAGTAGCAGCGCAGTATGTGCCCCAGGGTGAAGTGGCAGCTCCTAGTCATCAGTCGGTCATTTGGAAAGTGCCTCTGCTTCCCTGTGTTAGGCACCTGCTGAGCCTGGGCATGCCTGAGGCACCATTTGTTAACTGTCATGTGTTTGTATTTCTGGGTTTTCAGCCCAGGTAGCACTTGGCATGAGAGTGTGGAGGGTAGGGGTCACGCAGGTCATTCAGAGAGATGGGAGACCACACTGGGACCCTCGAACAGAGAGAGGTGACTCTGAGGGCAGCAGACCGCAGACATGATCTTTCTGAAGAAATGCAGGATCCTAGGTGGGCTGTCATACCTGGCGGGCTCCCAGCTACCTGGCAGACAAGGATGATTGACAGCGGAGTGTCAGACAGCTTGGTGAGAGATTGCCTGTTAGGCTGTCACAGGTCCTGGAATTGATGAAGCCTCTATCTGCCTTTACCCTGCAGGACAGACAAGCTGCCCAACTGCCTGCCTCAGGTTTGCAGGGAAGCCACTGCAGTCTCCCAGGTCCATGGCTGTGAGCCTGGAGGGTCCTTGCTCCTGCCATCCACATCATAGATGTTATGAGGAATGAGATGATGTATCTAAAGTCCTCAGCACAGCACCAGGCACTCAGGGAGCAAAAGAAGTCTGGCCCTTGGCTGTGGTTGAGTTGCAGGATGGTTGGAAGGAAAGGGACACTTGTTCCTCAGGCCTATCCATGCAGCAGGGAGGTAGTCTTAGCAAATGGTGATTCATTCCAGGTGCCCTAGTTCTTTCTCCATGAAGACTCCTGGTTTAGCCCAACCAGCTCCTATGTCTTGCCATCTGCTGCTGTCCAGCGCGCTCCAGGTTTATTACATGCTGCCTGGTGTTGTACTCCTGTACGCTCGCTCCCCTCCTTAGGCTTAGAGAGGGATACTCGAAGCTCCCATAATGTCCTTTTCTTCAGTATCATGCTCAACATATGCGTTTGAATAAATATCAGGTTTTCAATACTGGGCTTAGCGTTGTAAGGCATGAGTGGCTGAAAACGGTGCACATGTCTGTAGAGACAGGAAGATAAGGTTCTGTGTGATCCTAGCTAAGCGGCTGTCCTGACTATAGCTAACAGCACGTGAGCCTCATGTTGTGCCACTGCTGTTCTCGGTGCTTTCGTGTGCTGTTAACATTTAAGCTTCGTGCTAACCGGGTAAAATACGGCCTACTGTTACTCCTGTTTGTACTGAGGCCCAAGAAGATTGTTACTTGTTCTAAATTATGTAGCTGGTAAGCAGCCATGTCATGATTCAAACCCAGGTCTTCCTGGCCTGAAACTCAACGTTTTAATGCCTGATTCAAATAATAATGCCAACTGCATATACGTTGGATGTTGAGTTAAGATACATGCCCATCAGGGTGGAAATGAGGGTAGGCTCTGGCCTGAGGAAGGAAGGAAGGTGGGAGGGCCTCACATAAGCAGAGAACCATATCCTGGGTGAAGATGATGTTCACAGGACTTCAGATGCTGAGATGGCTCAGGCCCACCCATCGGTGTCTTTTACCCTGTGCTTACCCCTGACGTTGAGCCCAAGAGTATGTGGTGATCTAACTCCAGGGCAGCAGAAGCTTCAGGTGCTGCGAGCCAAGGCCTTGTTTCCCTCCTGTTGGGTTCCATCTTGCAGCCACAGCCACTGCCACTCATCACTTGTCTTGTTGTTTGGCAGCTTTGACCCAAAGAGAGCAGTGCAGCAGCTTAGAGCCTGCGGGGTGCTGGAGACAATTCGCATCAGCGCGGCTGGCTACCCATCCAGGTAAGGTGCCCACCCCACACTGTCCCAGGTAGAGCCATCAAAGCACGACTCCCCAGGGAGTCCTCTTGGGTGCTATTAGCCGTGACAGGTCCTCCAGAGAAGTTCTCCAACACCAAGGCCCCAAGCAGAATGTGGATGGAAATAAGAATTTTACTTTGCCTAAAACATGGGGGAATCAATAGTAACCACCTTTTTCCCCTTTACCCCTCCCCATTTTGTATTGTGATAACATATACATGATACCATCTTAACCATTTTCACGGTACATTTTAGGGGTGTTAAGTACATTTGCATTTTTTTGCAGCCATCACCACCATCCATCTCCAGATCTCTCCTCACCTGGCAAAACAAAGTGTCCCAGTTGACAATAACTCCCCACTCGACAATAACTCCCCACTCCTCCTTCCCTAGCCCCTAGCAGTCACCATTCTACTTTCTCTCTCCATGAATTTGAAGACTCTAGGACTTGGTTTTCTTTTTTTCTCTTAACAATTTTTTTTTATGAAATCATAACTATGTCCATTAATGCATTTATAGGGTACAAGGTGCTGATTTTATGTACAATTTGGAATGCTTACATCAAACTGGTTAACATAACCTTCACCTCACTTAATTATTGTGTTAAGACATTTATACTCTTAATAGATTTGACACATACCCTTGCAATTTTGTACCATAGGTGAGTTCCCACTGATTACCCTACTTCCGCCCTTCTCCCCTCCTTCATCCTGGGCTATAGTTGTGAAGACAGGCAAATGGCCTACAGACACATGAAAAAATGCTCATAATCTTTAATCATCAGACAACAGCAAGTCAAAACCACTTTGAGATATCATCTAACTCCAGTAAGAGTTGGCCACATAACAAAATCCTAAAACTACAGATGTTGGCATGGGTGTGGACTCTAGGAACTTATGTAAGGAACCATATAGTATTTGTCCTTTTGTGACTGGCTTATTTCAGCTTGTGTCCTCAAGGCGTCTCCAGGTTGCAGCAGCTGTCAGGACCTCAGTCCTTGTGAAGGCTGGGTAGTCCTCCATTGTATGTATCGCATTTGTCCATAGACCCCATTAACTTTGAATGTAGAATTAAATCTACTGTGGAAAATCTATCCTCTTTGCATTTAAAAATTATTGTGCTCTGATTTGCATTGCAGATTGCCACGAAGGCACTCCAGAGTTTGCCCAAGCCATGCTAAGGCTATGGATCCCCTCTGGACACTTATTTGAAATAGGGGTAGAGTGTGGGTGACCAACCCCTAACTCTTGTGAAATCACACTGAATACAAGGGTCTCATAGGCCAAGCATCTTTTGCCATTAATTGGAGTTGAGCTGATCAGTGTAGCAGCCCAGAGCCTGTGGTGTAACCCACAAGGACCTTCTGTCCTAAGAAGTCACTTGCATGTCAGGAGGTGGTAGGAGCCAGAAGTGGGGATGAGGGCATGGTGGTACATGTCTTCTTTCCATCTGGCACTTTTGTACTGCAGGGAAGAAACCATTTCATATACTGTGGTTAATTACCCACAAATAACTTAACCATAACCAATTCCCAAATGTTAGGCCTAGGAAGGAAGTTGCTGATGGAATTAGGAATTTGCATTTGACCTGGAAAGTTGACCTAGGAATTTGCATTTGACCTAGTAAATTGCAACATTCAGGCAGCTTTTCAAAACCCAGCAGGTTCCAGCATTGTTCAAGGCAATCGTGCTAGCCAAGTTGAAGGCTGTTATTCATTTCCTTTCAACCATATCTCTCCCTGCTTAGGTAAAAAGACAGAGAGTATCCTGGGGACCCCTCTCATTCTTTGACCTTAGGGCCTGCACCCAGATAGCTATAACAACTCCGTTAATGAGGTGGACTGAGCTGTCCTTGGCTGAAGGCTCCAGCATTCTCTTCCCAGGCTGCCCTGCAGTATCTGGCACAGCACTTCTGACTGAGGGAATCAGGCTTAGGCCACAGGTGCAGTAGTTCAGTTTTGAGTTCAAACCACAGGTGTCTCACTAACTAGACTGTTTTTCAGCACCTGCCACAAGCCCAGGCTTCAGATCAGACAAAACCTCACTCAATTATGAACTAGAAAAGGACCTTAAGGACCCCCGGAGCTACTTGTTTCAAATTGTCTCCCATGGGCAGCCAGCTATACTCCTGTTCCTGGCTCTTTGCATCTGAGGGGCTCCCAGGAGAGAGCTCACCTGCCAAAAACAAGTTTCTCACAACTCTGTACTGCAGCCCCTTAGTGGGTCAGGAAATCAGTTCAGTGGGTTGTGACCAACATACTGTTGTTTTAATAAAATAACTTTTGGTAGAAAATGGAAAAGGGGTAATTTGTAGGAGAAAGGACATGATGGCATGACTAGATTTCAGGGCTATCTACAGGGAGTGGTGGCAAGTCAGGAAGTAAAATATACTTTCCCAAGAACACAGGAGGGAACAGCTCAAGGCCCCCAGCTGATGAGTGCTCCAGTCAGACCTAGACCCACCCTTCCCCCTCTGCCCTCGTGGTGTCACCAGGCATTCTCCTGCTCTGGTCCTGTTACCACCTCAAAATTTATCAGAGAAGGTTTATCTGATGAAGATTTATTGGGGGGAGAGGGGCCTGAGAGACTAGACTAGACCTGAGATCCCCTCATCCCTCCCTCCTCCCCTCATCCCTCCCCCTCGTCCTTCCTGTCCACCCCATTCCCCCTCGCCTCATCCCTCCCCCTCGTCCTTCTTGTCCCCCCTTCCCTCAACCCTCCCCCTCGTCCTTCCCGTCCCCCCTCCACTCGTCCCTCCCCCTCGTCCTTCCTGTCCCCATTCCCCCCTCCCCTCGTCCCTTCCCCTGGTCCTTCTCGTCCCCACTTCCCTCGTCCCTCCCCCACGGCCTTCCCGGCCCCCCCCCCCCCCGGGGGGGGGGGGCGCCCGGGGGCCGGGAGCGGGGGAGGCGGGGGGGGGGCGGGGGGGGGGGGGCGGGGGGGGGGGGGG